>JAMKQA010011302.1:0-11588 GCA_024699735.1 Posidonia australis
GGTTACAAAGGGGTCTTGCAAACGAAAAGCCTCGAATATTCGTTGGCACATTCGTTTGCAAGAGTAACAGCCCGGAAGGTGGAAGGTCAGCAGCCAGAGCTGGGCGCCAGGTTGGTGCACCAACTTAGTGCGCTACCTTAGTGCGCCACCTTAGTGCGCCACCTTAGTGCGCCACCTTGGTGTGCCAGCCCTGCTCACAAATGTCTGATTTGGGGCTCTGGTTAGTGGATTTGGGGCTCGGTTCAAGGGCTGATCACATCCAAAGCAACATAAGGATATTCATCTCCGGGTTACCTCAAAATCGGGGTGTCTACAGTAACACATGGGAATGGGGAGAGCCTCGTAGACGAAAAGCCTGGAAGATTCCATGGCATATTCGTTGCTAGAGGTAACAGCCATGGGAGATGGAAAGCCAGCAGCCTGCAGCCTGCGAAATGGCTGTGTGCTTGGGATGTGCGTCAGAGATGTGCGCCTAGGATGTGCGCCTGCTAGGTGTGCTAGGGAGGTGTGCTAGCTAGGTGTGCTAGGTAAGTGTGCTAGCTAAGTGTGCTAGCTAAGTGTGCCAGGTAAGTGTGCTAGCTAAGTGCTCTCCCCTACCTATTTGGAGTTCTAGTTGGGCTGCGGGCTTGCTACGGGCTTGGGGTTGGTTCAAGAATCAGTCACATCCAAAGCAACATTTGAAGTCTTATCAATGAGTCACCTCATAATCGGGGTGTCTACACCCACAATTCAGGATTCTGTCCTAGGGGTCGATCCTAGTAAACCACAAAACAATAAATAAATATGAAACGACAAAGTATCAAGTATCTACTAAGGTTTATTACAAAATCAAGGAGAGAGATGGAATCTAAAATATGCTCTTAGGACACCTTATGTTTCCCAATTTGCTAATCACAACCAAACACAGAGCATGGGTGAGTGACTAGCACTGGCCTGATTCACTCAGCTTGGTTGTTCAAACTAGAGGAGAATCCCTAAGGAACTTTATCTTTGAGCTTAAAGAAAGTGTTTCTGTGATTTCATGTGATTTCTGAGTATTTTCCAGACTTTCAAGGAGTGTCTGTAGATTTAACATAAAAGATAGGGACAGAATGCAAAAAGACCAAAATGTTGCCACAGATACAGGTGACTAGTCTCGTTACCACAAGTACATGCAACTAGTTTAATTGCCACATGTATGGGCAACTAGTTTCATTACCACACCAACAGGCGACGAGAATCCTGGAATTCTTTCTCAAGATAATTTGTCATTCCAGCTTTAATATAATATATGGGATATTTATAAATATTATCATGATTTTTTCCAATGATTATTCTAATTTCTAGGATTTTCTAAGTACTTATATATTTAAAGAATATCATATAAATCTTTATCAATGCTAGATAATTCCAAAAAATTATAGAAGAATGGATGATGTTGATTTTAATATCATATATTTTTATCATGTTCAAAAACAAGATATGATATTAATTATCACCTTTTTAAATGCTTGAACTATTTATAATTTAAAAAGATAATTTCAACATGTGCTTAATTTCTAAATATTTACGTAATTAAGAGATTGGAATTTATTTTAGATATATTTAACATAATTATCGTAATTATTGGGGATTTTATCTTTTAAATGTGATTTTAACTTTGAATTTGGATTTAAAATTTGATTTTGAATTCAAATATTTTCTAGAATATTCTAACGATTTCGAGAGAGTTTGAAAAGGTCAAAACGAGTCATTTACAATTGATAGATATTTGTTGAATCAGTTTTGGATTTTTATTTTAAGCATGGAGATATTTAAAGCTCGTTGCCACAAGGAGCAGCAACTAATTTGTAAAAGACGTTTTTGCCTGTTTTCCTACACTGGAAAATAGGATCTGTTGGTCTATTGCCGCTACCACTGGCAAGGACTGGCGACGAGTCTTGAATATCTCATTTTTCAAATTTTCAAGCAAATTCAATATCTAGATATTTCCTTGACTTGTTTTTTACGAGATCTGACATCCTCGAGCCTATAAATAGACCCTCGAACCTTAAGTTTTGGGAGGCCTTCCAATTTTAGAGAGAGGTTGCCTAAAGAGATCAATTCCTAACGAAGCCCTACTGAAATCATGTCAAAAACCTAGATCCATAGAGATCCTTTCAATCCAAGCTTATGCGCACCTTTGAAGCTCCATCCATAGCATCCACTTCCTCCATCTACTCTACAACGTACGAGGATGAAGGGAGTATTGTTTTCCAATTATTTCACTTTTTATTTCATATAATCCATTGCATGACATAATATAGCCCATGGCATATGCATGCGGGGACAACTCTTGGTTAGTATTAGATTTACTTGTTCATGTTGTTTACTTTTCTTTCTGACATTGATTACCACGCCTAGAACTAATCCAGATTTTCTTTTCTATTTTGTTTGTTTTAAAGGGAAGATTGCTACATAGTACGAGGAAGCCGCTAGACAACATCCGACCGTCGATCTAGTGAATTGAGAACCCCCACATCCATCACATCCACCACAATAACTCCCGCAAGGTGTCTTGTCAATCGACGAAAGCAAAGGACAAGTGACGATCACAACAAAAGATGTTGACGTGAGTGGACACGATGACATCTACATCCATCACCCCTAATCCACACTATCCTTTCCTTCAAAACAAATAAGAAAACAAATACAGATTAGACCTAGGTGTGTTAAACAAAATAAGAAATAGAAAATAAACATGACGAATAAACGAATCTAACACAAACCAGGAGATGGTTTCCCGTATGCATATGCCACGGTTTATTTTTATGAATGCAATAATGATATGTAAAAAGTAAAAAAAAAAAAAAAATTGGTTGGAAGATACTCCCATTACCCTCGTACACTGTAGAGTGGATGAGGAAGTAGAGGCTTGACGGAGCTCCAGATGTGCACTTTGGCTTTGGATTAATAGGATCTCTATTGACTTAGGTTTCTCACAAGATTTTGGCAAGGCTTTGCCTGGTTTCTCTTTCTCTGGGCAACCTCTCTTAGATTTTTGGAAAGCCTCTCCTAAAGCAAAGACCTAAGGGGTATTTATAGAGGTCAAGACGTCAGATCTCATCAAAACGAGTCAAGAAAATATCTAGATATCAAACTAGATTTGAAAATTCAAAAAATGGATATTTTAGACTCGTCGCCTATGGGACCGACGACATATCCAGATATACCGCCACAGGGACCGGTGACAAATGAGAAGATCTTATTTCCCAACGTGGAAAATTAGGCAAAACTATATCTTGGGGTTTAGTCGCCTGTCAAGGTGGTGCTGAGCTGTAAATATCTTGATATTTAAAATTAAAATCCAAAACTGATCAAGCAAATATCTAGTAACAATGTGCAACTTGTCCTACTATTTTAAAACTCTCTCGTAACTGCTAGAATATTCTAGAAAATATTTGATTTCAAAAATCATATTTTTAAATCAAAATCAAATATCTATCATAAAGATAAGATCCCTTACAATTACGAGAATCATGTCAAATATATCTATAACTCATTCCACGCTCGTAATTAATTAGATTTTTAGGATTTTATCACATGTTGAAATTATCTTTTTAAATTATATGCCATTCTAGCATTCAAAAAGTGATAATTAATATCATATCTCGTTTTTGACTATGATAAAAATATATGATATTAAAATCAACGTCATCCATTATTCTAGAAAATTCTGGAATTATCTGGCATTGTTAAAGATTTATATGATATTCCATAAATATTCAAGTATGTAGAAAAGTCCTTGAAATTAGAATAATCATGGAAAAAAAATCATGATAATATCTATACATATCCCAAATATTATATTAAAGCCCGAGATGACATGTTATCTGGAGAGAAAAGCTCAAGGTGTCAGTCTCCTTATGACGTGGCTCCATATTGTAATCACTTGTATATATGGTGACAGGTTGTGTCGCATTCTACACTAGCGCCTAGTCTCGTCGCTTGTCTCAAAGGTAATATTCTGGTCTCTTATATTTTACCTCCTGTCTTTTACGTTAAATCCATGAAGATTCCTTAAAGGTCTAGAAAATACTAGAAAATTGCATGAAATCATAAAAACATCTTCTTTAAATTCAAAGTACTCAAATCTACCACAAATTTGAGTATGGTTAAAACATCAGCTCTGCCACAACTAACGACTCACACCAAAGCATTCAAGGGACTCAAGCCTACCACCAGCTCAAGCATGTTAGCTCTACCACAGCTGATCACCCTGAATCAAGTAAAATCAAGAATGTTTTTTAAGGGAAATCATGAAAAATCTGGAAATGAGTTAAAAATCCTTAGCCACGTGATCTGGGACGCCTCAAAAGTTCCTATCCTAGATGGACTCTAGGAAATGCGAAAATGGGATATCTACAGTGGCCAAGTTATCTAAGCAGAGACAATCCTCGCTAGTAGCTGATTCGAGTGTCGAGGTTACTAAGCTAAGGAGCCAACTGGATATAGCTCAAGCGGTATAATCAATTTTGTTTCACCTTTAGTTCTTACGCCTACTTGCAATATTTACTAACATTTTAACTGTCTCTTTTCTTTTTTGTTCTTTTTGTAGCATTTAGGAGCTAAAGACAACATTATAGCTTAGCTTAAGGGGGAGGTGAGACAATACAGGACGCATGCCTTTGAGAGTAGTGTCATTTCAGGTCATTCAATTCCTCCACCACCGATGATTGAACTGAGGTATTGTTCAGGCAGTCGTCGTTCTCGGGCTACCTCTCAGGCTCTTCCGGATGCTTCAATATGCTAACCTCCTGTAGTTCCTCCTTCAACTCCAAAGGGTGAGGGAGAGAGTACCTCGTAGTTCGTTATTCTTTTTTTACTTTTTCAGCACTTTTACTTCAAGGGTAAGCTCCGGTGATTTTGTAAAACAATTGTATTTATAAATGAAGAAAAGTTTTCAGCACACTTAGCAAACTTGTCAACTATTTCTTTTTTAGTTACCTTTCTTAGAGTTTAAAATGAAATAAAATAACCAATAACTGGGGGAGCATCCCCAAATAATGGCCTTTAATTCAAATTAACTCAAAACAAGTAATTCACATGTAATAATAACATATAATTGACAAAGCTATGAATAGCAATTCCACCTACGAACTTTAGAACTGATTTTCAAGGTTGTCGTCACATAAATGAGTTGTTAATTCAATGAAAGACACAACAAGCAATTCTAGATGGTTCGAAAGTTCAAAAAAATATGAAATCAGTGCTCACACGTGTATTTCAACTTGTTGAAGCCTCTGGAGTTGGTAGAAATTGGTTTTGCATTTTGTCAACAAATTTAGTAGCCCCACAGCAATGATCAGCAACTTAAGTTACTGATAAGTGTTGGACGTAGAACTGCTTGCGTTCCACGTAAGACGCAGCAAGGTATAACGTCTTACACTTTTATTATTATTTTTTTAACTACCCTGATTGTTAGACGCAAAATTAACTACGCCTAACACCTGTTAATGAGTTCCTACACAATTCTCAGCAAAAATGTTATTACATCTATGGTGTCCCTTGCCTCTAGTCCAAAGAAATATAATAAGCAAAAGATAGACATGGATTGAATCAAGTAAACTTAAGTGGAGGATAATAGTCTAGCCTTAGCTTAACTAAAGATGATCGTTACGATGCAAAGTTGCTACCGCCATAAATTTTTTGCATCTTTGGCCATACTTATTATCAGTTTCATGAGGTGGTATTGGTTTTTGATTTTTTTTTTTTTTTTTAATTTTGGATTTTTCATCTTTTTTTTGGAATCTTTTATTATTGATTTTTGTTTTTCTATTTTTTTTGGATTTTTAAATTTTCTAGGTTTTTGATGTTTTTTCCTATTTTTTTGGATTTTTGGTTTTCTAATTTTTATTTGATTTTTTTTGGGATTTTGGGTTCTCTATTTTTTGATAATTGAAACCCTTGTACACTCCCAAATCAGAAGATGCTTCAAACTTGTCTCGATACTAACTACTCCTAGTCCTAAGTTCCTACCCTTTGCCTCTAAATGTATTATGCAAGGTGTGAGGAAAGGGGGTAATATCTTATCTTGAGATTTTAGCTAGAGATTTGGAGTTTTTACCCCCCAGTCCAAGGTTGAATCCTACTGTGCTTTTAATTTCCATTCTTTTCTTTTTTTTTGACTCTAGGCAGCTTTTTTGCTATCGTCTTTTCATTTATTTCTTTTTGGACAGTTTCTTTGCTACCATATTTTCCTCTCTCTCTCTTTTGTTGCCTTCTTTTCTTTATTTTGTTCTTTCTTTTTTTCTTTTGGCAGATGCCTACCCATCACTACTCACTGATATTTATGCTATGATGGTGTACCTACCGAGCGTTAGTGGTCTCACCTTCATTTTGAGTATTTGGTCAATAGATATTTATTATTGATGGACCGAATCACCCCTTTTATTTTTGTGCACTCCTCTCTTTTGCGCTTCTAGGTCTGGCCTTGGACATCTACCAAATAACAACTTACTGAGTTTACACTAGGATAGCATGTTCAACTCAGGGATGTGTATGGAGTTGTTTTTCATGGTCCAAAGGGGAAGCTTTTGAAAACTTGCCTCTATCTAAGTGTCAGACCTTTGATCCCTTTTCCTACAAAGTGTTAGTGAGATGAGGCTACGGACAAGATTCCTAAACTTTTGGGAGACAGTAGGTTCGCAAGCTCGGGCAATCTATAGGCTTAGTATGCATGTCAAGGGTAGTACCTTTTGAGGTGCAGTGCATTCTAGGAATGTTCAAGCCTAGTGCTATCTTCTCTAGCCAAACAATAGGTGTTGCTTGGATATGCCTCAATCACCAAGTATGATCCCTTCCTAGTCAGTCTTAATTTCCCATGCTTCCGTGATAGGGCTTCCTTCTCATTAAGCTTTTCATTATTATTATCATCATCATCATTATCATCACTTATATTACTACATGGAGGAAAAAGGATGTTTTATTTTCACATTTTCCACAAACAAAAAGAAAAATAGGAAAAGAAAAGTAAATTTTATTTACAATAGTTAGGGAGGTGCCCTTAGTATAGCCCCATCAGTGGAGATTTCTTTCCTCCATGGTTGATTGACATTGATTTCAACCCAGAGGATCTTAACTCTGTGGTTTCCTAACTAGTCTCAAATGCATAATCTATACTTCTGTGACATCTGGGCCTGATTATCCATTTTTAGCTGTAAACCATGTAATTAAATGTAATATTGCTTAAATGGTTTATTAATGGATAATCTGTTGATTTTGGTTGTGTGAGCTTCTGGTTGGCTTTCTGTGCACTTGTTTGTGACTTGGGACCAACGTGGAGTCCGGTTGGATGATGCACAATCGCCTCGATTTGCGTGCCTATCTTTTCTTCTTTTTCTCTTTTCCTTTTTCTCTCTCTCTCACGAGCCATGCCCTTCCACCCACACCCCCCCCCCCCCCATCTTCTTCTTCAACCCGTGCCTCCCCGTCCCTTCCGATGGGATGGATGGCTAGCGCCAAGCGAGTGGTGGCGGAGATAAGAGAGGTGGGCAGAGGGAGAGTGAGAAAGGAAAGGAAGAGGAGAGAGGAAGCGGAGGCGTGCGAGCCAAAAGGAGGAGGGTCTGTGTGGGTGCTTCCACCAGGGGTTGAGGTTCACCAGAGCTTCACCGAGGCGACGCCGAGGTGCGTTGAACTCACTAGAGTCGCATGGGCCGCTGGAGAGGTACACGACCCCTTTTCCTTTCCTCCATTTAGTGTCTCCTTAACAATGGGTTAATTGCATGAAAAATCGAAATAATGCATGATAAATTGTGGAAAAATCATGAAATGAGTAGGAATGTGTTGTGTAGCACGAGAATATAAATATCATGCGATTAGGATTGGTATTTGTGGGGGGAAACGCATTTTGGGGCTGAAGGCTACAGTAGACGTTCTTGAGCCCCTTCCCCTTATGATTTTCGTATGAACTGTGTGGTGGATGAAATCATGAATGGTTTGTGGGGTTTTGAAGTAGACTCAAGGGTCTACACCCCGTGATTTACTTGTAATTTATGATGGATGTTTCTGGGGTATGATTGAAACTCCCACCTTGGGTGATTTTCGCCATTCGGAACAGGGGAGGTGCCCTGGTTTCAGGTGATTCGGCATACTGAATCTCTGCCAGTTTAGCCAGATACCTTATATTCGGCAAACCAAAAACACTCGGTCGATCGATTCAAGGGTTTTCGGTATACCGAAAATATTCGGTATACCGAACCAGGGATCTTCGGTATACCGATCTAGAGATTCGGTCTACCGATTTTGCCCTGAACCTGGTATGTATTGATGTGATTTTAATGATGGACAAATGGTATTTTGAGCATGCGTTGATGATGTTTCCCCATGTAATGACATGCAAGAATGTGGAACCCAAACAATTGGATTTAGGTGTGATTTTGGGTTCTGATCCCATAAATGAATGAAAAAGATGGTTTTATATGGTTTTGGGCATGAGACCCAATTTTGTGATTTTAAGCATGGTTTTCATGGCTTGAGTTGGGACCCCAATGGAGGGTCACGTGATGCAAGGAAATAGAGTCCTACAACGAAAAGAATGGAATGAAATGGAAATGATTTTGAAAGAAAATTCAAAGAGTTTTGAAATGGAACACTAATAATGTGGTTGCCGAGCTCGTAGCGGTGTAGGCTGAGCCTGGGTTTTCATAACTAGCTGTTCGGGTCACCGACGGTGTAGGCTGACCCTGGGTCATTGGACCTAGTTGTTCGGGTCACCGAGCTCGTAGCGGTGTAGGCTGAGCCTGGGCTTTTGAGCCTAGTTGTTCGGGTCACCGACGGTGTAGGCTGAGCCTGGGTCATTGAACCTAGATGTCTGGGTCGCCGACTGAGGCATCAGACAGAGATGTATCCCCATGCACTTATGAGAAATGAAATTGAGGCTAGTTGGCCGGGGCGGTGACATGCCGCACGGGGAATCTCACTGCGATAGTGCAGGAAGGCAGGGGAAGGATGTCCTCGCCTACTGCTTGTGTGCCTGGTTACCCCTGATCAAGGTAACATCAGTAAATAAAAGTGGAAATGAATAAAGAAAAGGAATGCGATTTGGTCAGGATTAGACTGATGAAATAGTCCTAAAATCCTGAAATGAAATAATGATGATGTTTTACCAGTTGCCAGCCTATATTTATGATTTGGTTTTGAGCCCATGAGGCACTGTGTTTGTAACACCCCAGTGCTACATAGCAGTACAGGAACTATCTAAAAGCAGCTAAAAGCATCTGAATAACAGAATTAAATAAATAGAGCTAAACACCCAGACCTGTGTGCGGCAAAAGTGGCTCGAAAAGATGCACCATACTAGACTACTCCTACTCCTGAGCACCTGAAACAAAAGGAGACAAGGAAAACACGCGTGAGTGACAGGAATGTCACCCAATACGTGCCCCAAAATAGCGATAAAACCCGCGAAAACAATTGCCATAAAACTACCATCACCGAAACCACACATTCGATTAGAAAGACTTTGAAAACAATGCCATTTCAAACTTTCTTTTCTTCTCCTTTCTTTCAAAACCTCATGCTCGTTGATAAACCTTTATACTCAACACAGGAGAAGTAAATCATTTCATCTAGTTTCCTAGTCCAAAACATCATTTAAAACCATTAGCACAATTTATCACAAATCTGGGCTAGGAACTAGTCCAATACACAATCCACACTTTTCCATTCCAAAATTGGTCGCATCACCCTGGCCACAAGCGATCGACCTGGCCACAAGCAGCTGGTGAGGATTCCATGTCACCACACCCACACTGTAGTGCCGCCGTGAACCACCCCACGTTGGAGTTCAACTGCCCCGGCCGTAGCCTCAAAATGTACCGTCAATGGTACAAGCACGGAGTGCGTCCTCGGAACGCCCTGGTGCCCGAGCACCTGGGGACTCTAACCCCAGACCAGTCCAGCACCGGTACTGAGGATAGTCCAGGTCTCTTGTACCCCAGGTCTTACAGTACCACTATAGTCTCTAGGCTCCTACCCCAGACCGTAAACTCGGCAACCACAACCAAGGACACGTCCCTGACATCTCTATAGGTCTCACTACCTCGTCGCCAAGTCCTGGTTTCATTGTGATTCCTACAATTCCATTAATCTCTTTAAAACCATATGCAATTTCTCTTTTCAAAACATTTGTCAAAACCATTTTCCATTCATAAAACTCTTTGTAAATCACACGCATTGTGCATCATATTATCACCTATGGTTTTTAAGCCCACACATTCATTCATGGTCATTATACCATGCAATCGCCCCTCACATGGGTCCACATTCATGCACATAAGCCATGTTTCAATATCTCATGGAAAACATCATTAAAAATCAACATACTCACATGCAATGTTCTACAAGTCATTTCCATGCATCTTATACATTTATCATGTATTTATTCATATTTATCAACATTTTCTAAGCATTTTTCAATATTACCCTGGGTCTTGATTCGGCATACCGAATTGGGTCCTGTTCGACCGAAATTCCCTGATTTGGTCGATCGAAATGTTTCGGCATTCCGAATCCTCTTTAAATTTATCAGTCCCCTGCCAGAATGGTCGACCGAAATCATCTGGTCGTCCGAAACCCCTTGATTCGGTCAATCGAATTTCCCCCGATCGTCTGAATCAGTGGTCCAGGGAACCACCTGGGAGCATTACGGCATACCGAACCCAGTTCGGCATACCGTTTTCTGCGATTGCAGAAAACCTCCCCGGCTACCATCGTCTCCTCTCCCCATGGTGGGAGCAAGGATCGGACCCCTCAAAATCACTACAAAAATTGCAAGTAAAACATGGGGTGTAGACCTTCAAGTCTACTCCAAAACCCCTCAATCAAAACATGAATCCATTAAGCATGCTATTCTATAGAAATTCATAAAGGTATAAAGCTCATACGGAAATCACTGTAGCATGCTTCACAACACTTAGCAAAAATCTCACAAATCAACCATGAATTATCATCATATCACCACAAACACATGATTCATCACCTTCCCAACATTTCCCATATTTTTGCATGATTTTTACAACATCCTTCATGGTTTTATCCCTTAACCTAAACATGCCACCACCAAGGAAAGGGAAACGGAGGGGGAATGCGTACCTAGCTTCGACTAGCCTCGCGTGTCCTCAAGCTCCGGCAATGCACGGCACCAGCCCTCCCCCGCACTCCCGCGATCTCCTCCGACGCGTGACTCCTCCTCAGCCTCTGCACTCCCTCTCGCCCTCTCTCTGGTTTCTCCACTCCTCCCCCATGCTGCACGCCTCCCTTTAAACCACCACCGCCTGCCATCCCCGTGGGTTCCACCGGCCTCCTGCCAACATCCCTACCACCGACGGGACGGGACTGGCAGCCCTCCCGCTAGGCCTCACGCGTAAGGGAAACCAGGTCACGGGAAGAAGAGGCACAAGGCACATGGGGTTGGTCTCTTTGACCAGGTCCACCCTCAAGTTCAAGTGGGTTTTACCCCAAACACGGGTTCCAATTACAAAACAGACCCACAAACCAAAGAAGTCACACCACAAAGGAGAAACCAAGGGCACAAAACACAGGGAGAGACCACAGCCAACAAACACAAC
>JAMKQA010011305.1:0-15603 GCA_024699735.1 Posidonia australis
GAACCTTCTTTTAATCTCTTGCTTGGGCGCCCTTGGCTTCACAAGCATCAAATCATTCCTTCAACCCTCCATCGCATGATTAAGTTCTGTTGGGATGACAACGTTGTTGTTGTCCTGGCAGAATACATGGAGAAGGTTGAGTCTGTCTCAGCTCTAACCCCGCAAACTGTTCACTTCGAGCCTAAGCCTACTAATGTTCTCTTCCGGGTTAATCGGTTTGAACCGGTTAATTTCATTCCGCCATCAGAGCTTGCCGGCCATTTGGCCACTTCTGGCAACTCCCACTTGATGATCGACAACCTGTGTCACAAATGGGGATATGAGAAAGGATCACCTCTTGGGCTTTATGGTGAGGGAATCGTTGAGCCGATCGAAGTCGAAGAATGGGTGGAGAAAGACGGTTTGGGTTACGAGCGAGGTAGTCAAAAGAAGCGATCGCAGTGCCGGGGTAAGTCTTCCAGGATCGTTATTCCATGAGATTTATCCAAGTTTGTTAGTGCAGGCATCATGGATCTGAACCGCAGTTCCAATGCAGTGTCAGCATCACCAGCTTGGATCTGCCTAGAGGGTTCGTATCAAGATAATAGCCAGCCAGAACAGCAGAGCATATGGCAGGGTATCACGCAGAGCAGAGAGCAGGCAGAGCAGTCAGCAGCTCAGACTCTGGTCAAAGAGACAGACTCAGATAATGATATCGGGGATCTGGACCTGTTATTTTAGGAGCAGCTAGACATGCTCGCAGAAGATATAGCAGAGCATGACCGCAGAAGGAAAGGCAAAGCTGTTGTCACAACATCATCAGCAGACTTACCAGTACCACCCCAGGACTAGGCTTCAATTATGGTCCTGCAAGAAACAGATGAGAGGGATACTAGACCATTGGAGTTAATCTCCTGTCAGTCGGGAGGCGAGTCTAGTTGGTATTGGCAATATAAACCTCACCTTGAGGGTGAGGATCAGAATCATGAAGCAAGCACGAGTGGGACAGATGGCGGCCCCACCAGTCTACAGCAAAGCAGCCGCCAGCAGACGAAATCCTATACAGTTAGCAAAGACAAGAATAAAGAGGCATTCGCATCTGAGACAGAAACTTTTAGCTCCTCAGATCATCTGGAGGGGAAAGCACGAGTAGCATTGCAATGTCGGCACAGAAACACAAAGGTCACTGTGACGGTCCTTAAACGCCATCAAGGCGCAGAATCAGAGGAAGTCTTTTCAGTGGACATCACCGACCCGGCATTTGCAAAGGAGATCCTGTCAGAGCTGATCGCCTATAATGAAGAGGAGGATGACAGTGAGGAGGAGCCCTTGCAAATTCCATCCTTTGATGATGATCCAGAAGGCCCAAATCTTCATGTTGAAGAAGAGACAGAGCTTATCAACATTGGCACAGCAGAAGAAGTAAAAGAAACACGCATCAGTGCCAATTTATCACCACAGGCGATAGCGGAGTTCATAGCGTTCCTGAAGGAATATGTAGATGTTTTTGCATGGAGCTATGATGACATGGTGGGGCTGGACATCGAAGTGGTAGTTCATACATTACCACTAATTCCGAATTCCAGGCCAATTAAACAGAAACTCCGCAGATGGCGACCTCAGTGGCTTTGAAAGCTCAAGGAGGAGATTATGAAATAGTACAAGGTCAACTTTCTTAAGGTTGTACTATATCCTGACTGGCTCGCCAACGTGGTCCCAGTGCCAAAAAAGGATGGACGGGTTCGCATGTGCATAGATTATCGGGATCTTAACAAGGCAAGCCCCAAAGATGATTTCCCGCTCCCTCACATAGATATTCTGGTAGACAACACTGCAGGACATAAGATGTTGTCTTTCATGGACGGGTTTTCTGGGTACAACCAGATTAGAATGGCAGAAGAAGATATGGAGAAGACATCTTTCATCACTTCATGGGGAGTCTTCTGTTACAGGGTAATGCCATTCGGATTGAAGAATGCAGGCGCGACATACCAGAGGGCTATGACAGCTTTGTTCCACGATCTCATGCATCAAGAGGTCGAAGTGTATGTGGACAACATGATTGCTACATCCAAAGAGCCCGAAGACCATCTCACATGTCTGAGAAAGCTATTTGAGCGCCTGCGGAAGTATAAGCTCTGTTTAAACCCCAACAAATGTGTATTTGGGGTATCTTCTGGAAAGCTACTGGGTCACAAGGCCAGGGCTATTATTGGCATGCCTCCCCCAACCACTGAGAAAGAAATTCGGGGCTTATTAGGCAGGCTACAATATATCAGCAGATTCATTGCACAGCTTAAGCCTATATGCGAGCCCATATTCAAGCTATTAAGGAAAAATGCTCAGACTTCTTGGAATGAGGAGTGTCAAGCTGCCTTTGACAAGATAAAGCAACTACGGGTGAAGCCTCCCGTTTTAGTTCCTCCCGCGCCAGGGCGCCCTCTGCTATTATATCTCTCCACAACACAGCATTCCATGGGCGCAGTGCTGGGGCAGCATGATGAATCTGGGCGTAAAGAGAAGGCTATTTACTACCTCAGCAAAAAGTTCAATGACTGTGAGGTTAAATACAGCCCGATAGAGAAAGTCTGCTTATCCCTGGTGTGGGCCACACAGCGCCTCCAGCATTATATGATGGAATATCCGGTTCTCTTGTTGTGTCGGCATGACCCAATCAAATATCTGTTCCAGAAGCCAGCCTTGGTGGGCAGATGTGTTAAATGGTAGGTGATATTATCCCAATACGATATCACCTTTGTCACACAGAAGTCCATGAAAGGACAAGCCATGGCGGATCACTTGGCCGACTTACCTTTGCCGGAATATCAACCTTTGCAGACCCAGTTCCCAGATGAGGATATCTTATTCGCAATGGGTGGCGATGAGCCAGAGGGGCCTCAGAACGAGCGGAAATGGTGCCTGTATTTTGACAGTGCAGTCAATATGCGAGGAAGAGGCATCAGTGTAGTTTTAGCAACACCACAGGGACAGCTTTTTTCCTTTTGCAAGAAAACTAACATTTGAATGCACCAATAATGAAGCCAAGTACGAGGCCTGCATTTTAGGCTTACAGTTAGCCAGAGACCAAGGCGCCCAAGAGCTCCATGTGTTCGGCGATGCCATGCTGGTCATCTTACAGGTCAATGGTGACTAGAGGACAAAAGACCACAAGCTTGTTTTATACCATGAGCACTTGCTGAAATTGACTGAAGAATTTGAAGATGTCAAGTTTTCTTTCATGAAGTGGGCCAAGAACGCATATGCAGACGCCCTGACAACCTTGGCATCATGGTTATCACTCCTAGAGGCACAAGCTATAGACATTTCAGTCACAAGCATTGAGTAGCCAGCACATTGTATGCATATTCAAGAGGCGCTATCATCTATTGAAGCGCCTTGGTATAGTGATATTAAAGCTTTTCTGGAGTCTGGCAGCTTCCCTCCTGGCATTTCCGTATCAAATAAGAGGACCCTGACACGGTTGGCATCCAAATACGTGCTCGGGGCCAGGCAGCTATACAGAAGATCTTACAACCAGATGCTCCTCAGGTGCGTAGACAAAAAGGAGGTAGATGAACTAATGTTGAAAGTCCATGCAGGCACCTGCGGCCCACACATGAATGGGGTCCTCCTAGCCAAGAAAATCATGTTGCAAGGGTATTTCTGGTCCACCATGGAAACAGATTGCTGCCATTTTGTCAGAAGATGCCACAACTGCCAGATACATGGCAATTTTATACATGCTCCTCCATAGCAATTGCATAGCATGTCATCACCCTGGCCATTCTCTACTTGGGGAATTGATGTTATCGGGGTCATTCATCCTGCAGCATCCAATGGGCACCGTTATATTCTGGTAGCCATTGATTATTTTACAAAGTGGGTTGAGGCGGCATCCTACAAAATAGTCACAGCAGTTGTTACAGAAAAATTCATCAAAAACAATATCGTCGCCAGATATGGGGTTCCATTTGCTATCATTTCAGACAATGGAACTAACTTTATAGCAAAGAGAGTTGAGGATTTCCTCCACAGTTGTAAGATCAGGCATCACAGATCCTCCCCCTATCGACCTCCGATGAATGGGGCAATAGAGTCGGCTCATAAGAATTTGGTCAAGATCTTGAAGAAAATGGTCGAGACTCATAAAGATTGGCACGAGCAGCTGCCCTATGCATTATGGGCTTATAGAACCTCCATCCGGGCCTCCACGGGAGCAACACCTTACTCTTTGGTGTATGGCATGGAAGCAGTCCTTCCCTTCGAAGTGGAGATTCCTTCGTTAAGGATCTTGAAGGAGACGGAGTTAGAGGAGGCTGAGTGGGTACAGGATCGCAATGTTCATCTTGATCTAATTGATGAGCGTAGGTTGCAAGCCCTGCATCACGCCCAATGCTACCAAAAGAGAATGGCCCGAGCATATCAAAAGAAAGTCCGTCTGAGACATTTTGAGCCAGGAGATTTGGTCCTGCGTGCCATTCATTTGCCAGATACACGGGGAAAATTTAGGCCCAACTGGCGTGGACCTTTTGTGGTCAAGGAGGCCTTGTCAGGGGGTGCAGTCATTCTTGAAGGCATGGACCATATAGAGCAGTCAGAGCCCGTCAATGCCACCTATTTAAAGAAGTACTATCAATGACACTCAGTAAATCCTAAATGCCTTGCACCGTGGGTCATGCATCATTGCACAGCATAAATGATCCTCAGCATCTGTTTTTTCTTTTTGCATAGCATCATTATGGCCCAATGAGGAAAATTGGGAGCCTGCCTACGAAAGATGTGTCAAGTTCTCCTCATGTGCCACTACCTTAGAAGCTTAGGATGTGAGGAAGAGATTTTAGAGGAGTGGGCTAAATGTACAAATTCCCACGGGACCTATATCTCGAGAGGGAGTTAAAATGTTAGGTCTAGAAAGAGAGTGAGCAGTAAGGAAAAAATACACAACACCTTGGAGCATAAAAGAAATAAGAAGAGAGAAGTAGTAGACAGAAGCTGAGCTCCACTGAGAGAGGCATGTGAACAACCTTACTCCTACCTTTTAGCTTGGAGAGGAGTAGAAGCACGCACTTACTAAGCCCAAATGATCAGAGGGACTAGCCACCCCTCCAGCACAATAGAAATAGCAGCCACCCTCCTCAGCATAAGTGTTTATTACCTTCAAGCAGGAGTATGGTCAATTAGCATGCCGATGAGGGAGAAAAGAAAAATGAATCCTCAAAAGAGTAGATATAGGACCCCATGACTTTGGCATGAGGCCCATAAATCTGATGGAGAGCCACAAACAAACCTAAGTGCCTAGGTTAGTATCGCATGAGTCGAGGACAGTATCACCTCTTATAGCAGGCAAAACAGGCTTCCTTGGCGCTGAGGGCACCAATATTTCTTTGCATTTTTTTGTTTGCATTTCGACCAGGGGCATGTCAGCTGCCTTATGAGTCGTATAAGCATTTAGTTAGGGTACATTTTTAATTAAGCATAATTACAAGGCATTCTTGTTCGCATTTCGACCAGGGGCATGTCAGCTGCCTTATGAGTCGTGTAAGCATTTAGCTGGGGCACATTTTTAGTCAAAGCATAATTGCATTTCCACAAGGCATTTTGTTCATATTTCGACCAGGGGCATGTCAGCTGCCTTATGAGTCGTGGTTTGAGCAAGCAAGCATTCAGCCAGAGGTATGATAGTCACTTCTTTATAATGGATGAATTTGAAATCAAAGACATGCCAATTAAATTGACTATGATTAGCAGATATAGACTTCCAAGAATCAGTATAAGCAATGCAAAGCAACATCAATTTTATTATGCCCTATCATGAATACAAATATCGCTAATCAGCTCAGGGCCTCTTTGAACTGCTAGCCTCCATGAAATTGGTGCCACTAGGCGGAATCTCGCTCAAGGGCCACGTCTCCCTTATCTCAGCCTCATATCCAGCTGTGCAGCCAGAGCCTTTGACGATGGCAAGACTGGAAGACTTGATGCCAGCACTCATTCGTCGGGCCAACTCAATAGTAGATGCGTTTGAGCCTACAACATACTTTTTCAATCCATCTGGGCAGGGGCTTTGCTCTATGGAGTCCTGACAGAAGCCGAACTAGTGAAGGACCCAGACGGGGTGATACTCCACGCCACCAGAGAATCCAGGGAGGACCACAAGTCGCATGTCCGTGGCGTTAAAAAAGGCAGTAAAGTTCTGTGATGCAGAAGATATGATGCACCATGTCACAGAATCTGCATCAAGATTCCGCAATTTGTCACACAACTCATGCACCACCGGGAGTGACCCCGAGTGATGGGTGCGGCTATAAGCCTCAAAGGCGGAAGGCCGAGGGCGTAGAATTTTCATTCCCATATGGGCGGCAAACCAAACCTGGCAAAAATGGAACTATGGTTAATGAAAGCACAGCAAAATATTATTAAATACTGTCAAATGATCTGCTTACCTGCACCAGGGCACCACATCCATAGAAGTGGCAGGAGCGCCTCAACGCCCGGTCCAAGCCAACGTAGGTTTCGGCAAGCAGAATAGGGGCCAAGTCGATCTGGCGAACCACTACCGCCCTGGCTATTTCTGCTACCTCAATGGCCACAGTCGTCTAGCCATGGCTAAAGACCAGCTCCCCAAGAAAGCGCAGTACGAAGCAATACAGCCATGGAGTACCTATAGAGGAGCGGGAACCAATCATTGAGTCAAAATAATCCAAGCGCACCATGGGTGTAGGACCATCCTTACAGATGAGCTTCTCCTCACAAACCTCTTTGGCAATACACGTGAACCGGCTCACGACGTGTGCATAACTGGCATGGCAATAAAACACTGGTGAGGACATGAACGAGGATAGGCCACAGATTCACTTGACTTCCTCCAGAGTTAGAGTCATCTCCACTTTCCCAAAGCAGAAAACATGCAGGGCTGGTTTCCAGAATCGAGCCATGGCACATAGCAAATGCCAGTTAACCTCCACTTTGGCTATGGTTAGGAGGGAAGAAGAAATACCCCAAATTCGGAGTTGCTTCCGGTCATTGGTTGTCAAAGCATCGATCCAGCCAAGCAAGGTGTCAGAGCAGTGCCTGGGGGTCACCATGGTGGGATAGCTCTGCAAATATGGTAGTAAAAGACGGAATCTGACATAAGCATGGGACAAGCATGGCAATCCAGCATGATATGATACAAGAAACACATGTAGAAAATCAAGAAGCATTGTTCAAAGTCTGCAGCCATGTAACAGGAAAACAAAAGTCTGTAGCCATGTAACAGGGAAACAAGAATCTACAAGGACACGTAGCAGGAAAGCAAATCTTCAAAGACACTAGCATTGTTCCAATATCTGCAAAGATATGTAGCAGGAAGGTAAGTCTACAAAGACAGATCATAGAAAACAAGCAAATCTGCAAAAACTAGTAACAAGAAGCACGTAAGATAGGAAAACACATACCATCGTGATGCAAAATCCGCGTCTAGGAAAATCAAAATGAGCAAAGATGAGCAAGCAAGGTCTGCCACCGGGGTTTTTCCAGAAAAGATGGCGCTGCCTCTCACAGGATGCAGGCTTATATAGAAGACCAGGAAGGGTTTCAGCAAAAACGGAAAACGAAACTCGCCATTTCTGGAGACGCACCTATGAGGCGCATATAGCTGACGCACCTATGCGGCGCATCGAGGCGGCGCATGTAGGTGGCGCCTGGAATGACAGAAAATTTCAATAACACCTGTTCAGAATGTTGACATCGCCAAAATCGGTGCCAATTGTTTAACCCTGCATGGAATATCTGTTTGCATACAACCTGCTCATACAAAACCTCGAAGGGTACATCACAGAATCAGGGGATCTCTTATACATTTTTAGAAAATGTTACAAAGTGCAAGTATTATTACAAAATTTCCCGCAAAATTACAGAATAAAGCTACTCTTCCTCCGAGTCTTTCTCATCGGACGCCACCTTTTGAAAGTACTCAGCCAAGGTTCTGTTGCCTCGTCGAGTGATTCGGTGGGACCACTGAGCAGCTGCGGTAGCCTAAGAGCGAGGGGCAGAGTCGCGAACCGCCTGGGTGACCTTGGTGTCTGAACGATCCTCCTCAAACGCCTCCATAGTGAAATCCCCGCTGCTGGCTACATTCGCTCTCTCGACAGGAAAATCTTGCTGCAAAAGCAAACTTGTGTCAGCAATAAGATTTTTTTTTTTAAAGCGGCGGAAGAAGCAAAAGAGAGAAGCATACCCTGATGATGTTGCACCAGCGCAGCTCCTACAAAATAATAGAGGTGTCAGATATAGTCAATATGGCATCTTGCAAAGTAAGATTTTACCCTTTTCCGACGGATGTCAACATAGAAGGCCCCAAATTGCTCCTCGAAGCCCTGTGAAATAAAGCAAATGTCATATTGTCATAGTTCACACAATAGCAATGGAAAGTAGAAATGGAAATTCTATACCTGAGCCCAGCTAGACGCATACCACATCCCGCGCTGGCTATCCCGCACGGCCTCCTTGAACAGGTACAGCTTCCCCACACGCCTGTACCAAGCAAGGTAGTCTGTGTAGTTGACTTCTCAAAGGACGTGCCTATCCTGAGAAGCTATGGCAGTTGCATGCCGGCTTCTAGCAACCGAACGAGTTGTAGCCGGGAGATCCATGTCAGCAGGAGGAGGGGCAGGAATGCAGAATACATCAGAGAACTGATGTCGCACACGCCCTGGGAGGTAGTAGGCCGACTTCTTCATGCAATAAAATCGCACTTGTTTATCCCTCAGAACGCGGTCGAAGTTCAAGGGAGCCTAGTCGAAGCCATCATATCGAGCAAATGGGCGTAGGTGGACCTATTATAGAAATAGGAAACTGTAAGCAAACGAAGTACAAGAGGCATGCAAAGTTAAAAGGCAGAAGGAGACTTACATCCTCGAGTTCTACCAGGTCCAGCAGATACCGATAGGACTCATAGCTGAACACCCCAGCAGCAGCCCGGTGGTCAGGTTCGACCCACTGGCAGGGAAGGGGTAGGAGCTCGTCCTGTAGGCGGCCAAAGCAGTGCCCTCTGGTGATGTGCTCCATGATCCAGTACTGTAAATGCAAGCACAAGTCAGTATTTCAAATATAAAGCATAAAAGAAATTTGTTTTGCAAGGTAACAGAAGCAAATACTTACAGTAAGCATAGGGTACAACCCCACATAAGAGTGGTGCCCAAGCTTGACCACATTGTCGAGCCGGCAGATCAGCCAAGTGTAGCTAGCACCAGCCCAGTCATAATGATCCAGGTGCTCCAAGTTGGTCAGATATGCAATCCAGTCAGCATGGATGCAATAGGCCGACGAATCGCAGAAGATCAAAGCCAACAGCTCCAGTAGAAAGTGCCTCAGTACAAAATCTGCTTCCTCACTATCAGGCTCAGGGTTGGGCTAGAACTTGTCCCATTCTCTTAACCACCCCATGGTGATCATATGCTTCCCCCTAGGTGGCTTAGGAGGGACACGGCCAAGATGTGCAGGCGCAAGGTGGAAGTCGTGGGTGGTCTCACCAATAATGGGCTCGTCACCAAAAGGAAGGCCCGTTAGCAGAGCCCACTGATCGGGCAAAACAGTCAGCTCACCAAAGGGAAAGTGGAAGGAGTGTGTCTCGAACCTCCACCTTTCTACCAAGGCTCGGAAAAAGTTGTAGTGGCCATGGATGATGGGTAGACGCAGCAAACCACCAAATGGGGACCGGTGGTGGAGAAAGTCCTGCAGAAACTCTGGTAGACGGTGGAAATGTTCAAGCATCGGACCCTAGTGTCATCGCATGATCCGGCTAGCATCCCCTTCCTGAAATATCAAGCATAGAGTTAAAGCCGAGTCAAAAGCAGAAAGCAATTTATAATGATAAAGCTTCCTAAAGCAGAAGAATTACCCCAAACTCAGGACTCTCGCAGATGTGACAGTCACTCAGCAACCGCCCCTCGAAATTTTTGGACTCCTGAAAATGCATTTGTCAGAAAACACTGGATTTGAATACCCTTTTAATATTCAGTTCGGGCTTACCTCAGTAGGGATAGTAGGAGTCGAGCTGCTAGAGGCCCGCGACCTCGAAGAGCTGCCTCGTCGTTTGGAACGAGAGCTAGAAGGCATATCCCACGAAGATTGTGGGGTTCCCGCCTCAAGAACGGAGTCATCCTGCAGAAAAGGAAGTCAGACCAAGAATTAAACAGCAATAGCAGACATGATAAATGCAGAAAATGTCGAAATCAAATGTGGCATTACAGTCATTGGCATAATGGCAAAATGCAGGGCATTTTAATGAAGGTTATAGCATATGACAGCAAAAATGCAAGCATACAGTTGCAAATCAGTGTTTGATTGTGAATTTGCAAAAAAAAATAAAAATAAAAGCTGTCAAGTGGTGCAGCAGTTTGATGCAGAGCAGTTAACAGTAAAAATCAGAGATAATGCAGATTAAATGACATAAGCAAGCAACAAACATGTGCCCAACCCAACGAGCCTCACGGCCAACTCATCTCCAGCCATCATTCCCTGCAACCACAGGCCAACTCATCTCCAGCCATCATTCCCTGCAACCACAGGCCATCGTCCCTGCTCGTCGGAGCACCGCCGGAGCATCGCCGGCAGCCAACCATCACTCCGCGGCCCGCGCCTTCCCCTAGCGTGCCCGCATTTCCAAACCCAGGCAGCCACCGTGCAGTGCAGTCTGTCGAAGCCCGTCGTCGCATTTCCAAACCCAGGCAGCCCGAGAGCCACCAATCCGCCGGAGCCCGCAGCCGCAACGACCAAGCCCCAACGACCTACAGCCCGAGAGCCACCAGCCCGTTGGAACCCCCAACCATTACGCCCGCAAGACACGACTGCAGGTAAACCCGCAGTCCGCCGCTGCGACCTGCACAGAACAGGCCTGCCGCTCCTTGCCCGTCGAAACCCCTCCAGCCGTCGACTACCCGGAACAGAGGAGGCGTGCAAGCACGCGCAAAGGGAAGAGGAGATCAGAGCTTACCTTCACTAGCGAACCTCAGTCCAGCTAGTCCTGGAGGGTTTGGTCCATGCCACCGTCGACCATGACGCCGCAGCGACCGCTCCGCACCACGCCGACGCGCCTCACGCACGCACCAGCAATGAGCACTCTGTCAGCGCACCTCTCGCGCGCCGCCGCTGCGAGTGAGAGAGGATGGAGGAGTGGTTCCGCCGCTGAGAAGAAGAAAGGGAGAAGGGTTTCGTTGGGTTTTAGAAGAAGAATAAGAAGAAGAAGGGACAGTTCGTCTTACGGGGGAAGGAAGAAAATTGTAAATGAAAGTTTATGCATGATTGTTGTAGAGATATGGAACCCAAACAGCAAGAAGCATGCACAGCAGCAGCAGCCCATTGCAGTTCCTAGCAGCAAAGAAAAAAATTTCTTGGCAGTTATGGTAGTTAATCAGTAGGGCCCATGCATGAAATAAGTCAAGGTGCAGAAATGCAAAATGACCGGGACAATTGCGTTCCAACCCTAATCATCTCACAGCTTATGTATCAAGTGCAAAGTGGCAGTGTTGAACATCTAGCTCACAGAATGCACCATGTGGGGTAATTTGCAGAAAACCCCCTACATTTTGTAAAATTGCAAATCAGTCCATGGAGGGCGTGGGAAGTTTGTTTCAAAGAAGATATTTGTTGATAGACAGCAGAATCTCAAATGCCACAGCACGATGGCAGTACAGCAATCAAAAAGCAGTTTAGTTGGGTAATTTGCAGTAAAGCCCAGAAGTTGTGGATATTTACACATAAGTCCTCACCTTTTGCAAGCAATTTGGAGAATCACAGCAAATGAGGAATCCGAGCATGCATCTCGACAGGAGTGCCAGTCTCCGCACCGCAACCTCGGCCATCAGCATATAGCAGTTCCTTCCAGGGGAATAATCTTGGGGTTATCGCTTTGTTTTCCGAGATCTCATCCTAAGCGGATAAGACCATTCTGCCCTTCAGATTTCCGCGGGCACGGAATCCAGCTTACTTGACTTTGACCGGGCGGTCAATGTCGTTTGCCCCTTTGGATTTCCACAGGCATGGAATCCAACTTGCTTGACTTTGACCAGGCGGTCAATGTCGTTTGCCCCTTTGGATTTCTGCGGGCGCGGAATCCAGCTTGCTTGACTTTGACCAGGCGGTCAATGTCGTTTGCCCCTTTGGATTTCCACAGGCGCAGAGTCCAGCTTGCTTGACTTTGACCGGTGGTCAATGTCGTTTGCCCCTTTGGATTTCCACGGGCGCGGAATCCAGCTTGCTTGACTTTGACCAGGCGGTCAATGTCATTTGCCCCTTTGGATTTCCACGGGCGCGGAATCCAGCTTGCTTGACTTTGACCGGGCGGTCAAGGTCCTCTGCCCCTTTGGATTTCCATGGGCGCGGAATCCAGCTTGTTGATCTTGACAGGGCGGCCAAGGTCCTTTGCTCTTTTGGATTTTCGCGGGCGCGAAATCCAGCTCCTTGGCTTTAACCGGGCGGTTAAAGTCCTTGGTTTCTTGGATTTCCTTGGGCAGGAAATCCCGTGGCTCGACCTTTTGGCCTGATGGTCAGGGTCCTAGCCCCTTTCACGGATTTCCTAGGGTAGGAAATCCCGTGGCTCGACCTTTT
Source organism: Posidonia australis (assembly GCA_024699735.1). NCBI lineage: Eukaryota > Viridiplantae > Streptophyta > Magnoliopsida > Alismatales > Posidoniaceae > Posidonia > Posidonia australis. Next base: position 12,568 of record JAMKQA010011305.1, read on the forward strand.
GACTTGATGGTCAAGGTCCTAGCCCCTTTCTCAGATTTCCTGGGGTAGGAAATCCCGTGGCTCGACTTTTTGATCGGAAGGTCAAGGTCCTAGCCCTTTTCTCGGATTTCCCTGGGCAGGAAATCCAATTGTTTGACCCTCTGATCGGGCAGTCAAGGTCCTTTTTCTTTTCTCTTCTGGATTTTCACGGGCGCGGAATCTGGTTGTTGGACCCTCCGACCGGGCGGTCAGGGTCCTTTTGTTTTTCCCTTTTGAGTTTTCGCGGGCGCAAAATCTCTTTGTTCGCCTTTGGTCCGTGCGAACCGGGCCGTGCTTTGCTTGACAAATAATCTATTTGTCATGCCCCCCTTTCCTTTTCTTGGGCTAGTATCCCCAACTACTCGGTTGACAACCATCACACTGTCAGGCGCCCGGGGTTGGCAAGGCTTGGTTAGGTTGTTGTATCCCGTCTCTTGGGTTGATAACCTCATAATCCGGCTGATGAGTCCGACAACTTATCATTTTCTTGCCAGTGCTTTCTTCTGTTTGTGTTTTCAGCATTAGCAATAGTTTCGCATCGACTTTCAGCATCGGCTCTTGCATTGGCATCTTGCATTAGCATCACATCCCCAGCATTTAGATCAGTAGGTGCACGTATTTTGCATTTGCATTTGGCAACAAGTCATGACTTTCGGTGCATCCGCCGGATAAGTGACTTACTGCCTATAGCAAATACCATCCTTCTGTAACCTCAAAATGGGGGTATCTTGTCAACCCTGAGCATCGGTCTTGGTTCCTTTTGTCCCTCAACCTCGCTCAGGGAGGGGCATCTGTAGACACCCCGATTTTAAGGTGACTCATTGATAAGGCTCCAGATGTTGCTTTGGATGTAACCAATCCTAGAACCAACCCAAACCCGTAGCAAGCCCGCAACCCAATTAGAAAACCAGACCAGTAGGGGAGAGCACTTAGCTAGCACACTTACCTGGCACACTTAGCTGGCACACTTAGCTAGCACACCTACCTGGCACACTTAGCTAGCACACCTCCCTAGCACACATAGGTGGCGCACATAGTAGGCGCACATACACGACACACATCCCAAGCGCACACCACTTCGCAGGCTGCAGGCTGCTGGCTTTCCACCTCCTATGGCTGTTACCTCTAGCAACGAATATGCCATGGAATCTTCCAGGCTTTTCGTCTGCGAGGCTCTCCCCATTCCCATGAGTTACCCATGAAAAAATCCTATATAAGGACACCCATAGTCAACCATTAGAAGAGGTTAGAAATCCTGAATTCAGCCATTCTGTTCTGAGCCAGCTTCCTACACGAGTTTCTCCTTCTTTCCAGCAGCTTATTTTCGTTCTCTGGAGCGCTCCTTTGCATCCTAAAGCCTCCTTGGTCAACAAGGATCTCTTTATTTCTGATATTTCAAGAAGGAATATCTTGAAAGGTATGTTTTCTACCTCCTCTTTCTCCTTTGAATCTTATTTCAGAAACATGATAAAGCATGCCTGAAATCATACATATGGACTGATTTATTCCATGTTTTCGTAAAATTTTATGATAAACATGCTTGTACTCTATGCCAAAAAATCTCCATGCTAATCTATACATTGGTTTCCAGTATAAAGTCTGCATGAGTTATCTCCTTTTATCATTTTCTTGCATATAGCATTTTGCCATGCATTTATATGTTCTCGCACATAGAAATATGCTTATGATCATCATTTACAAATGTTCTGATTGGCAATATCCAGATCATGTTTGTTCTTAGGTATTTTGCATGTTTTCATACATGAACCCATCAACTTGTTTTGGTTTCGAATGCATGATTTACATGATGATCCTTGATCCTATACATCCACATCATATTTTCAGTACTTAATAATGGCATGAACCTATCAGCATTAGCATGAATCACCCTATATCTCTGCTGGGATGGATTCTGGATCAGATTGCAGTCTGATCCAGACTCCCTGGGGCGCACTACTCAGGCGCACCTCTCCAGCGCACCACTCTGGCGCACCCAGCAGGCGCGCCAGACTGGTCCAGAGAACAGAACACTCGCATTGCATCATTGCTTGCATGACTTTATCGCAGAGTTTTAAGCTTGTTCCTTTTATGACTGATTCTCTGATGTACCATGACCTGCATGCTTTTCAGTTTCGATCAGATTGCTTTCCGACTGTTTTCTCTATTTTTATATTCAGTTCTAGGCTGAATCTGGTAGGTCGATTGCACCTTACTTCTTTGTGGAGAACCATGTGCATTGCCTCATGATCCGATGGTCCGACTGAATCGTGCATTCTTAATCTAGTTCAAATAGGTGAGACCTTGTGTGAGGCTACCTGCCCTTGAGCTCAATGTCATTGCATTTGCATTTCTTGCACTTTTAATACATGGTTTTTCTGAGTTTTACAGAATGATTCTACTTGCATACTTTTCCAGAGTGCATCCTCTGATGTTTTGGTTTTGTGTGGCTTTCTATTTTTTTCCCTCAGCACATCTTCCTGGCCCAGCTAGACGCACATAGGTGGCGCACCAAACAGGCGTAATGGCCTGTTTTCACTAGCACATAGCATGTTTTTCATATGTTTTGCTTGTTTTCTCGACCCGATTTGCTTCTACGTTTTCCTTTGGTTTTCTTCCTTGATGCATTAGGAAGGCACACCTTTGTTTTCAGCAGTTTTCATGCATTTTAGATTGAATTTAGGCATATAGAAAGCAAGGATGAAAACTCGCTCAAGATATTAGATCTTCGATCTTATTATGCAATACTATTGCATCAACACTTGACCTGGCAGACGAGCGATATTTCTTAGCATTAGGACACACCCCTACACATCATGCACCTATACTTTAGACACCACACGCATTTGCATGGCATGGCATATCGCCCTCGGATGTACAGCAAAAGGCTGCAAAGCCGACATTCCATAAGCAAAAGAGAAACCAATAGAAGACCGATTTATCGGGCGTACGAGGGTGCCTAACACCTTCCTCGTACGTAATAGGGATCCTTACCCGCATTTCTGGTTTACGAAGACTTTT
>JAMKQA010011307.1:0-11189 GCA_024699735.1 Posidonia australis
GGGGGGGGGGGGGGGAAGGAGGGGGAGGATCTTGGCTCCACTATTTATAGATGTGGAAATCGAAGGGAAATGATTATCAGAAAACATACCTTGAATTTTCATCTTCTCTACCTCATCGAAGCTCCCAAACGACAACCAACAATGGTATCAGAGCACGATTTAGCCGCGCGGCTGCCGCTCCGCCTTCCGCGAACCACCCAGCGAGCCCCGCACCCGCAGGCCCGCCTTCACCTCGCGAATCACCCCTCCCCCCCGGCGACTCACCCCCTGCGCCTGCGATCTCCTTCCTGCGCCGCACCACGCGAGTCGTCGCCACCCATGCCCGCGATCTCCGTCCTACCCCAAACCACCATCCCCTGCACGCGTACACCGCCAGACCCCGTCGATCCACTTGCTCCTCCGCCGCACACCACTCGGACCGCGCGCCATCCCCTGCTCTGCCTCCCTGCTACGCCCCCCTCTCCGCCCGCGTTTTTCACTAGTTAGGCAATTTTGTTCAACTTAAAGGGGTGGACAATTATATTACATGCTTGCTTAATTAAAAAAAGAGAGGTGGGTAATGATATTTATTTGAGTAAGTGGACATTGGATTTAAAATAAAATAAAAACTGTAGTTTCAAATTGTATTATTTCTGGAATAAAATTTGTTAAAGAGTTAAATAGTCATTTTTAGAAATTATATAAATTTCTAGAATAATTTGTTGAAAATTGTCATAAAGTTTAATAATTTTCTGGAATTAAATTTCATGTTTAAAAATTTGGGTATTGCAAGAAAACAAAATTTTAAATTTTGGAAATTTTTGCATGTTAAATTAATATTGCTATTAGGAATTTAAATTTTAAATATTGTTGCATGTTTGATTAATTGAAAATTTAATCTTGATTAATATTACAAGGGACTGAAACTTGATAATTAGAAAGTTTGTTTTAAAAGATAAAATCTTTATTATTTAGGCACACCTATTTGGTGCACCATACTAGCGCACCAAATAAGCGCACTTATCTGGCATACCTACCTGGCGCACCAAACAAGGGCACAATACAAGCGCACCAGACTGGTGCATTGGCTTGTTTCTTTGCATCAAGGTCCCTATACCTTATAAACTTGGTTGAGTTTTTTGAATATTGCTTAATTTCTGGAATTATTACTTAATTTTTGTGAGATTGCACAATTTTAAATTTGAAAAATCTATATTTGTTGTAAATTCAAAAAATAGCTAGCAAACTGTTCACAACTAAATTGGCTAGGATAGAAAAGTTGAATGGGGCGAACTATGATATGTGGTACCGGAAAATAAGACATGCATTAGAATATGATAATATCGAGCATACCATAGAATCTGATCCTCTAGAATTGCTAAATGACGCTTCTGAAGTGGAAATTAAAAAGAATGAAAAATAGAAAATTGATGACAAAAATGCTAAAAACCTTATGTTCATGTTTACAGAGGACAGTCTATTAAAATATTTTGAAATATACACTACATCATTCACATTATGGAATGCTTTGATGGAAAAATATGATAAAACAACGGAAATGACAACTCAACTTCTCCTTCAAAGGTATAACTCTTGCAAAATGCTCAAGGAACAAAATGTAGTGGAACATATAAATGACATGATAGTTATGACAAAGGACTTGGATACTGTAGGAACTCCCATACCTAAAAAACTACAGATAGCTACTATCTTAAATAGTCTCCCACATAGTTATGACATGGTAACCACATCTCTTAGGTCTACCCCAATTCAACTTTCTAAATTGTCTGCTAGGTTTACTACAGCATAGGAAATTATGGCTAACAGGAAGAAATATGAAACTAATCTAAAAGAAGCAAATGTCGTGCAATGGAAGCCAAAGTTTGATAAGAATAATAAGAGAAAAAATGGATACAACAAAAACTTAAGCCAAATCAAAGAAAAAGACTACAAAGATCTTGCCATGCATGTGGCTAATTTGGTCACTACAGAGCAAATTGTTCTAATAAGGATGGAAACAAAGGCAAGACCTCGGAACAGAAGGATAAAAGAGTCTTTATCTGTGTCACTGAATGTAATAATGTTGTTACTCCCAATACAAATGAGTGGTGGGTGTATTCTGGTGCCACAAGGCACATTGCCAAAATCAAACAAGAATTGAAGTCATTCAAAGAATTCAGTCCTGGAGAACAACGCATCTACATGGGTAACAATACTTATTTAGATGTGGAAGGAGTTGGCACCTACCGCTTGGATTTGAGGGGCAGTATTATGGTACTGAAAGACATCCTTTATGTGCTAGGCATGAGGCAGAATCTTATTTCAGTTGGCATGCTAGTAAAGAAAGGCATAAAAGTTAGGTTCTACAACAAACGTGTATCCATAGGGAAAGACAAAAAAGTCTTCGTTATGGGAAATTTGTACCTAAGCATGATTTGTTTAAACTTGTTGTATCTGGAAATGAAATAAATAATATTGATGTGGCTTCTGGTTATTTCTTGTGCTTCTTATCGGAATGTGAATTATGGCATTTAAGATTGGTTCATGTTAATGTGCAAAAAATGAAACAAATAGTAAAAATGAATTTGTTACCTCATTTTAATTACATGAAATTAGATAAGTGTCAACATTGCTTAGTTGGAAAAATGACTAAGAAACCATTTGGAATAGGACATAGATCAGATGAATTATTGGGCTTAATTCATTCTGATGTATGTGGTCCACTTAGTGTTAAAACATATGATCACAAGGAATATTTTGTGACCTTCATAAATGACTTTTCTAGATATACTTATGTTTATCTAATATGTCATAAAATTGAAGTTTTGACTTGTTATAAGAAATACAAGTCGGAAGTTAAAAAACAACTAGGATGAAATATTAATGTGTTAAGGTCAGATAGAGGCGAAGAATATAATTTTAAGGAATTTGAACTGTTTTGTGAAATGCATGGAATCAAGAGGCATACAATAATGCCTTATACTCTACAACAAAATGGTGTGGCGGAAAGGAAAAACAAAATTCTTATGAATTCTGTTAGGTGCATGCTGTCACATTCAGGACTTTCCAAAAGTTTTTGGGGGAGAGGCTTTGCTTACAACAAATTATGTGTAAAATACAATACTCACCAAATCTGTATTCAGTACACCTTATGAGTTGTGGACTGGGTTAAAGTCCACTTTACATTATTTGAGGAAATGTGGTTCTGTAGCTCATGTACTTATTCCTGGTTAATTAAGGAATAAGTTAGATTTTAGAACCTTGAAGTGTACATTTATAGGTTATTGTGAAAATTCTTTTGGTTATAGATTTTTCCATAAAGAAAAGGAAATCAGTGAATATACAGATGCAACTTTTCTTGAAAATTTAAAAGAAAAAGAAGAAAAAGAAAATGGAATAGAACCACTGCTTGTAGTGGGAGATAACTATTTCAATGATATCCTGGAACATGACCTTATGATTGAAGGAGAACAAAATATGGAAAATGTGAATGAACCTATGAAAAATATGAGAGAAAACCAAAATGAGCATGTAAATGGAAATGATGGAATAGCAGATCAAAATGAACACACTCAAAATGGAATTGAACTAGTAAAGCCTATTAGCAACAAAAGAATAAGGACTCAACCTGCATGGATGAATGATTATCATTTGTATTCTTGTGAGTCTTCTTGTTTGATAGCAGATATAAGGGAAAATCACATGGAACCCATGAAATATAAAGATGCTATTGTATCAAAGGAAAAAGATTTATGGCATGAGGCAATGAATGATGAAATTGATTAATGAAAAAGAACAATGTTTGGGAATTATGTAATCTACCTAGTGACAGAAAGGTCATAGGATGCAAATGGATATTTAGGAAGAAGCTGAAGGTTGATGGGTCTATTGATAAGTATAAGGCCCGGTTAGTTGCTAAAGATTATATACAAAAACCGGGTATTGATTATCAAGAAACGTATTCTCAGGTAGCTAAGTTCGCATCTATAAGGATTATATTGACTATCATTGCACATTTGGATTTGAAATTATATCAAATGTATGTAAAGACTGCATTTCTAAATAGTGATTTGCAGGATGAAATTTACATGTCACTTCCTGAGGGATATCAGATAAAAGGAGATGAAGACAAAGTGTGCAAACTAAATAAGTTAATATATAGTTTGAAACATGTTTCTAGACAATGGTATCATAAATTTTATGATGTGATTGTCAAAATGTGATTTATTTCAAACAGGTTAGACTATTGTATATATGCCAGGAAAAGTGAGAGCAAGTTTATTATATGTAAAACCCGTAAAATTCATTTTGTAATTATTTACATTTTATGAATTTTATTCCTGTACGTGTGTTACTGTTATAAGGCCCGTTGTGCAGTTCTGTGCTTTGGGGCTTCGGCCTCATGGACGGGCTTCTGCTTGCGTGTCCCTGTGCGTGATTTGGAATTGTGCATTGTGGCACTATGCGTGTGGGGCCCAGGTGTGCCGGGGTCCCCGTGGGGCCCACATCTGTAGGCTGTTGGTTGTGGCTAGTGGTTGGTTGCTCCTGTGGTGTGTTGGTGACTGAGATGTACAGGTGAGCACGTTCCCCAGCTACTGCGGGCACAGGATTTGTAAGTCGCACCGCACTCCTCGCCGCTCATCGCCGTCTTCTCCTTCCTTCTTCTTCCTTTCCGCTCCTCCTCGATGGCACGTCTCTCCTCTTCCCCACCTTCTTTCCCTTCCTCCCCACTCCTCCTTCTCCACCCCTTCTCCTTTTCCCTTTCTCCTTCCACCCGACCTCTTATGTTTCCCCTGCATCCTGCGTCGAGAGAGAGGAAGAGATTGAGGGAGCGTAGCGGAGGGTTGCGGTGGTTCGTGTGGCTCGTGGAGCTTGGGTGAAGCGTCCCCAAGGCTGTGGAGTGCTTCCATGGCCGTGGTTTCACTGGAGTTAGCCAAAGATCATCGGAGGTGTTTTCAGGTACGCATCTCCACCTCATGTATTAGAGAGCATGAAATTGGTAGAAAATGCTAGGATTGCATGGAATCTTGGTAAATTTACTTTCCTAGAATTTATTGTGTATTTATGGCGAATTTATTAGCATTTACGATGGTTGGGGCGTTTTGAGTCCTTTTGACCCTTCTGCCTTTGTGATTTTATATCTTGAAGCATGGTGAATGGATTTTAGTTTTGTATGTTGGGTTTTAGGCTTACATCGTATATTTTATGCAAGATTTTTGGTGCTTGTTTAGGAGGTCTGATCGGAGGTCCCAGTTGGGACAATCCCGGACGATAGGGTTTGGGCCATTTTCTAGTTTTGCAGAATTCGACATACCGAAATGAAAACGGCATACCGAATCAGTGGATTTCGGTATACCGATTCCGTTCGGCATACCGTTTTTCTATTAGTTTAGGTCCTCTGGTCTAAATTCAGTCGTCCAATTTTGGACGGTCGCCCGAATTAGGAGATTTCGGTCGACCGAACCAGTTTTGGTATACCGAATTTGACCTAAGTGTTGACCGTTGACCTAATTCGGTCGATCAATCTAGACCGGCCTACCGAATCAGGAATTTTCGGCATACCGAACCTGTTTTCGACATGTCGATTCTGGGCCCAATTGAGTTTATAAAATGTGTTTTCCGATGACTTTCTGGATTGCCGTGTTTTGTCCCATTGGGATGGGATTGTGGGCCATCAGTGGTGGTCTCTTGGGACACCTGATGCGTCATTTTACCGAGGTTTTGGAAGAAGTTTTCAAAGATATGAAATGGTTTGGAAAATGAATTTCAAGGAAATAATTGGCCTGTTTTGGAACATGTTTTCCTAGTTTTCTGTGTGCGTGCCGAGACAATGTGGGACCGTGTCGTCGGGACCATGGAATGTGACGACATTCTCGGGTGGTCAGATGCGACTCCCTGGTTGAGGTCAGGGGCCGAGATACTTGAGGCTGAGGGGCATTGAGTCCTGGAGGTATGAAACTCCTTGACTGTCGTCTCAAGGCTAGGGTTGTGGTCCGCGGGTTAAGGTGTCTTATGGCATGACGGGGATGTATGATACTCCTACTATCGCTGTGAGCACTGAGGCTCGGGTGTCGTCGGGTGTGGAGGTATGGTACTCCCTCCTGAGCATCATGTGTGGAGGACACCGTGAGAAGGCGTACCCTTTGGTGGCCAGTGTGGGTGGGACACGTGCCCCATAGCTGGTAGCGTCCTGAGAGACAGGACAGCCTTCCCAAGGAGGGGTTGGCTTTGTGAGGGTTCTCCAGGTGGGAGAATTGTGGGACGGTGATCGCTCCTTCACAAAGTAGCTTCATCGTGGTAGTGCAGAATGCCGTGATCGCTCCTCGGTGGACTGCGTGTGGCCAGAGTTTGGTTGCCTGGCGTCGGGCTTCTCGACTCACTGTGTGTGGTTTTGGCTATTAAGGACCTTTGCTTGTGGCTTTGGGCTAGTATAGACCTGGTTGTGGTTTTGGCCGGTGTGGGCCTGGGTTATGAGGTTTTGAGAAGATGGTTTGCGAAATGAATTTAAAAGGAAATTTTTTTTTAGTATGATTTTGTTTTCTGTGGTTTTTCTTGGAGTGCGTACTGGATGAGTTCTGTCACTCATACGTTTTTCCTTGTGTTTTGGTTTGTAGGTGCAGGCATGCAGAGAGTTAGCGCAGTGCATATGGTCTAGAGTCTCCTAGCTGCACACACAGCTTCCTGGTAGTTTGATATTTACTGTTTAGCTTTAATTAACCCGTAACTTAATTTGTTTTAAATTATTGTGGAAAATGTGGGGCGTGACATTATATTGTCCTTGTATGTGAATGATATTTACTTACTGGAAATGATACTGACATGTTGAACAATACAAAGGAAGAACTTAACAAAAGGTTTGAGATGAAGGACATGGGAGAAGCATCTTATGTTCTTGGAATTCAGATCCTTAGATATCGAAAATCCGGAATACTGAGTATAAATCAAGAAAGATATCTACGTACAGTACTGAAAAGGTTTGAAATGGAGAATTACTCCTCAGCCCCTACACCATATGTTTTTGGGAAAAGATTAAGTAAGAACCAATGTCCTAGAAAGGAGAAAGAACCTTTAAGAGCACCTTATGCCCAAGTGGTTGGAAGTTTGATGTACACTATGCTGTGTACACAGCCAGACTTGGCATATGCTGTGAGTGTTGTTAATAGGTATCAAAGTAATCCCAGAACAAAACATTGGGAAGCTATAAAAAGAATAATGAAATTTGTGAAAGGAACTCGGCATCATAAGTTGACTTATCAAGCGGATGAGCTTGAATTGCTTGGTTATACAGATGCAGATTTGGGTGGTGACAAAAATGATGGGAAGTCTACTTCAGGACATGTATTCATCTTTGGAGGTGCAGCTGTATCTTGGAGAAGTAAAAAGCAAGGGTGTGTAGCTAAATACACACAGGAAGCTGAATATGTTGCCTGTAGTGCAGCTGCATTACATACTGTTTGGATCGGGAGATTTATAAATGATTTAAATCTCAACTTGATAAATGATCCAATAGAGATGTATTGTAATAACCAAGCGGCAATAAATCTTGTACATAGTGGTGCAAATACAACAAAAGGACAACACATTAACATACATTATCACTATATTCGTGATATTGTGAAGAGTGGAGAAATAAAACTGAGTTACATACCCACATCTAATATAATTACTGATCCTATGACAAAGGGGATTACAGCGGAAAGATTCATTAAGTTTGTGAACTTAATGGGATTAAGGAACATTTCCATAGATAATGGAAATGAAGAACATTCTCATGAATAGTGGGAGTGGAAAATTGAAATTATATACTTCACAAATAGTAGAAGTGGAAGGTTATGGTTAACATCACTTTGCATGGAATTTGTGTATAGTCTTCGTCACCAAGTGGGAGATGTGAGCTGGTGGTCAATGAAGACCACCGTTACATGTGGAAGGAGGAAATGGTCGACCGTTTCCTCCTTGATGTTAATGGTGATAATGGCCGGCATTTATGAATAAGGAGCCGTTGGGGGGGGCAGAGGGAGGTGGAGGATCTTGGCTCTACTATATATAGAGGTGGAAATCGAAGGGAAATGATTATCAGAAAACATACCTTGAATTTCCATCTTCTCCACCTTACCGGAGCCGCCAAATGATGACCAACAGTCTATCTACTTATTCTCCTAGAAAATTGTTTCTTCTCCACTATGAACAAAGGAAAAAGTAAAGGTATTAACAATAAAAAAACAAGCTCTTAATTTCTACTGTAACGATCCCAACCCCAAGTCGTTACCTCAAATTCTTAGTCTTTTTTTTTAAATTACTTGCATCAAATCTAAACTAAATCCAACATAAGCAACATAAATAATTAAAAATACTATTAATTGAATCAAATTAAACTAAATACTAAACACTTATGCAGAACTCTTGATGTGTGGTCGATTGACTCCATCTTCAAAACACTTGCCAATTCAAGTTCTCAACTGCGTCGAAGTGCCACACCAAACACAAAGTCTTTATTTCAACCTGCATAAAAGCCATATTTTAAATCATACCTTTTCAAAACACTATTTTTATTTACTATGAAATTCATGTATCTTTGCAATCACTTTTACAAATTCCAAAGTAAATCCTTGACTAGATTCCAACAAAAAACACAAACAGCACAAACAGCACACAGTTCAATCATATCCAACCTATGGCTGAAAACTAGCTCAAACACAAGTCTCAAAAAAGCTAAAACTTGACCAAAATTACAGAACTGTATGCTAGTTCTAGCTCAAACCATGCACACACAGTCCGTCAAAGCCCATCGCGTCACCCTGGCCACAGGCGACTGACCTAGCCACAATCATTCGACGAGGCATCAACCTCGACCCTATTGCATTGCGTTGTGAACCTCCCCACGCAAGAGTCCACTCGCTACAGCCCTACAAGCCTCACAAACCATGACTCACAGGTCACACAAACATGCACGAGGTGCATCCTCATGACTCCCCTTGGTGCCCGAACACTTAGGGACTCACAACTCCAGGCCTAGCCAGTATCGGGTAAAGAGGATGGACCGGTCTCTTTCACTTGAGCCCTACAATACCTCAAGGAGTCACGGTCATTTTCACCCATGCTCGTCGCCAACAACCACGTCGTAGGTACTGATTTCATGGAGGCACCATATCCCTAATCAGCTATGGTCCTACCGCCACGTGGATCTGACCAAAAACCACAAAAAAACATTTTCAAAACATGCATTTCCTTTTCGAAAACATTTCCATTACAAGAATCCATCCATGAAGATTATTTTCAAAAACCATTTCTCAAGGATATTTTCAAAATATTTTTAAAACTCTTTTCTCAAAACACCACAAAATATCGTATCACATGCCACATGAAAAACCGCAATGAAAAACCACAAACTCTACACATAAACTGTGCCACAAAACACCCAGTCTAGTGCACCGCACCAAAACCACATCAATGTCTAATCCTAAGGCGAAACATTAACCCTAGAGTTCATTAGGCCATTTCAAAGGAGAAACCTAGCATTTCTATGTTATTTAGTCTTTTTAAATTAACCATAGTCCATGGGGAAATCCTGTTAATCTATTTTAAGCATCCCTTAGGATCATTCTAATGATTATCCAAGTAGTTATTGCTATCAGGAATCATTTCTCGTAACATTTCTCATTTAAACCACTATTCCAAAGATTTCCATTGTATTAATCCCTTATTAAATAAAATATTTTTTTTATAAAATATTTCCATAGGCCACAAATTTTACAAGTAACCTACCAAAATGAAGATGTTCAAGTCTACTTTCTAATGGAATAAAAATCATTCAAATCCAATACCTGTAGCTTGAGTTATTCAAGATTAAAGCTTGAGGACTCAAAACACTCAATAGTGGCCATTCCTTTGAAAAACTTCAAAAAATCAGCCAAAAATCACAAGTCCTCTACCATGTATCAAGATCACCTCACAGAAGATATTTGAATCATTCCTAAGCTTAACGAAGAAAAATATGCTAAGGTAGGGGCATACCTTTCTCTATTTTCTTCATTCTCCTTATCTTCTTCTTGTTGTTTTTTCCTTTTCTCTTTCTCTTCCCCGTTTCTCTCTCATTAGCTCAGCTTCCTCCCTCACCTTCTTTCTCTCCCCCCACTCTCAGTTTCACTCCTCCTCCTCCTCACTCCTTTCTTTTCTCTCTTTCTTTCTGTGACCGTGCCCGTGCCCGACCCGGAGGGAGGGGGAAGGGGAGGAGACCACAGCCATGCCGATGACGGCAAAGGCGCAAGGATAAAAAGAAAAGAAAAATGGAGTCGCCACCTACTCTTTTAAGGGAAAGACGAGGAAAACCACAAAAGGATGAATGCATGGGATGCAAATGGGAAGGCTGGATGTCTGCTAACTAGAGGGTGGGTAAGGATTCTATTAAGCACGAGGAAGGTGTTAGGCACCCTCGTACGCCCAAGAAACTCGGTCTTTCTAGTCCAAATGCTTGCTAAAGGTTTGATGAATGTTTGCTAAACTGGGATCATGCTCTAATCATGCTAATGTGTACGGATGTGGCAAGACTAAATTTATGTGCAAGACGATGCGGGAAAACTGCGAAGAAATCAACATGAAATCATGATAAAGTCGTGAAAATCAAAAGGGGAAAAAATAACCCATGATGGGGTTAAATGTCGGCTTTGACAAGCCTTTTGCTGTACGCCCTCGAGCGATGAGGAAAATCGTGAAAATTGAAAAAAGGGGAAAAATTATCCGTGATGGGTCAAATGTCGGCTTTGACAAGCCTTTTGCTATACGCCCTCGGGCGATGGAAAATCAAAACAAGTAAAAACCGTAGAAAACCGAGGAAAACCATGAAAACGAGGTAAAGATTAAGCTCGGGACATAGCTAGAAAGCGTGCACCAAGCCAGGAAGAAAAGACGGAGAAAATCGTGCAAAAAGATGTGAAAAATATGCGAAATGCAAGTGCGAGTGCCAATCTGAAGAAGTCTAGGGGGTTTTATGCAAAAAGCCCAAATCCGAGAAAAAACAGGTATTCAGAAGCCTAAATCAGCGAAAATACATAGGGAAACACATTTCATGCATGTATGAAGAAATCTAGGGTCAAATGTGCTTCCTAGTGCAAAATGAAGTTCTCTAGGGGCTAAAATGTAATTTACCCCATAATGCATGCAATGTATGTCGAAGCAGCACAAAATCAGGGTAAAAATGCAAGGAAAACGCT
>JAMKQA010011308.1:0-10835 GCA_024699735.1 Posidonia australis
TCTACTTATTCACATCATTTCCATATTTTTCTCATAATTTTTCATGCATTTTCCATGCTTCCACACATTTGCCCTACTTAGCATGTGCTGCAATAGAGAACAGAGACAGAGAGAAGGGGCGGGACGCGTACCTGGTCAGCTCCCCACGCGCGAAGCTGCAGCAGCACCTGCACGCAGTCTCCCACACGCACTGCCTCCCGCACGCACCCCTGCTCCTCCTCAGCCGCGCGAACCCGCAGCACCCGCACGGAGCCTCCTCAGCCGCATGCAGCCTCCCGCAGGCACTGCCTCCCGCACGCTACCCTGCTCCTCCTCAGCCGCGCGCGCACCCGCAGCACCCGCACGGAGCCTCCCTCAGCCGCGCGAACCCACGGAGCACCCGCACGCACTGCCTCCCGCACTCCCACTGCTCCTCCTGCCTTTCCCCCGGCCGAGCATGTCCTTATAAAGCCCTCCACAAGGCTGCCTCCCAGGAATCCCGTTGGCTCTTCCCCAGCTACGGAGGGGACGGATCGGCAACCCCTCCCCTGTTAGCTCACGAGTGGAAGAAGAAAAGCAACTCACGGGCAGAAGAAGAAAGGGCCAAAAAGAAATGCCCCGCACCGCAGGAAAAAAAATGGCTCTTGACTGAGTCCAGGCCTAAGGCCCAAGGCCCAAGTGGGTCTACCACACGCACAGTTCTCGAGGTAGAACCGACCCACTAGCCACAGAAACACACCACAGGGGAGAAACCAAGGCACAGAACACAGAGGGAACCCACAACCAATAAATACAAATTGAATTACCATTAATAAACCATATACAAACATGGTTTATATTAAAATGGAAAATCCAAGTACAGATGTTACAGTAATAATTGTAAATGTAAAAAATGTAAATTGTTGAATATCAGAATATCTGATGTAAATGAAAAAATGTAAATTTCAAGTTTTTTTATGTATATAGGAATATAGGATATTAATGTAAATTTCATTTATTTAATAATAAATATTTTTTTAAATTTAATTGTTAATGTAAAATATTGAATATCTTTTCAAGTTTTTTAATTTATACATTAATTATTTAATAATAAATAAATTTTTTTAATTTGAAAATCTATAAATCAACCTGGACTGGCTCGACCCGGCCGATGGATCGACCCACTAGTGGGTCAAGGACCGTGCCTGGATGGGGGTTTTAATGCATGACCTGGCCCGTATTTGTGGACAGGTCAGGTTGGTTCTGTTCAGGCCCGTTAGGGCCGAGCATTCTTTTGGCTGACCTGGCCTGTTTTACACTCTACTCTTTTCTAGCCTTTCTTTTTTGGAATTAGGAATTTTATCAAACTTTTCCTTGTTGCCCTTTCAGTGGAACTTTGTTGAAACCAGTGTTCGTAACATCGGAGACGTGTCGGCGAAATTTCGCCAACCCATGTCGAGATTTCAAATAGAGGAAATGACATACAGAGGAATATCTGCATTTATTGTATGTCCGTGAGTATGTCGGTGGCGTGTTGTGCGTGTCATGAGTGTTGAGAGAAAGACGGAAATTTCAACACTGTAAAAACACATGTCGACCGACATTTACCTTCAAATATCGACACGGACGGACGAAACGGTAGCTTGTGCCTCCTTTGCCTCCAGCCTCCTCCGTCGTTCGTGTCTTGAGTGCCTCTACAGGATCTGCAGCCCTCCGCCTATTCCTATGCCTCCTCCCGTAGCCCTCTGCCTGCTCCCGTGCCTCCTCTCGTGTCGTCCGCCTGTTCCCGTGTGGGATCCATAGCCTCCCGTGCCCTTCATAGCCTGTGCGAGCCCTCCGTCGACTCCCGTTTGTGTCCTCCGTGCCTCTGCGGGATCCGTCGTGTCGTCGTCTCTCGTGCTCTCTTGCTCTGCATGACAGACTTCCCG
Source organism: Posidonia australis (assembly GCA_024699735.1). Lineage (NCBI taxonomy): Eukaryota > Viridiplantae > Streptophyta > Magnoliopsida > Alismatales > Posidoniaceae > Posidonia > Posidonia australis. The sequence goes on from JAMKQA010011308.1 coordinate 1,887, forward strand.
TGAAAAAGAAAGGATGCGTGCGTCACAAGGGTGCGTGTGTTTTTATTTATTTGTGCATTACTATGGTTTACAAATTACTGATTAGTTTTATTTTTTAAGTTATGTTTTATTTATCAGTATTTTATTTATCTGTCTTTATATTCATCTTTTATATTTACCTGTCTTTATTTATCTGATTTCTTTTATATTCATCATCTTTTGTATATCCATATGGTTTCATGTTTTATTTTTATGCTTTTGTATTTTATTTTTTTTATGTTATTTTCTGTATTTTAATGTTAATAACATGATAGATCTAACTTAAAAATGATAAATCTAAACTAATAAAGGTAAAATCTAACTTAAAAATTCTATAAAATCATTAAAAATCAGTAAATAAAAATTTAGTAAATTATTTATAACTTAAAAAGAAAACAGAAATTCATAATATTTTATAAATAATTAAAAAAATCTGGTTAATATTGAAAATTTTGAAAAACATTCAGATATTTCAAATTTAAGCAAAAAATGAGGGAAATAGTAAGAAGTTGAAAAAATAAAGATATTTTTTGAAATTATGTAGAAAATCAAAAATAATATTAAATGTACAAATTATTAAATAAAATATCTAAAAAAATTGTAAAAATCATAGAAAATTTAAAAAATAAAGAAACATTTTTTTAATATTTGAGTAATTTTTATTTTTAATCTCATAATGTCGAGTTCTGATAGATCTCAAAGTAATGGAACTGACAATGAGAAGAGAGTTGCTAGATTTGAAGATTCAGGATGGTTGTATGGTCCTGCTGTTAACGACAGACAAAACAAATGCAAGTACTATGGAAAAAAGAAGGATGAGTGGGGGTATTATAAGATTAAAGCAACATCTTGTTGGTGGATACAGTAATGTCAGTAAGTGTAAGTCATGGCCAACTATTGTTCGTGATCAGATGAGAGAGTTACTAAAGAACACAAAATCCAAGAAAAGTGATAAAACGAAAAGAGATGAAAGATTTAAGAAAATTCTGTTTGATGAAGGAGAGCGTGAGTCCATCGTTGTACCAGATTTAGATGATGATACAATGTATCCTCTAGATTGTTAAACTCAAGATGAGAGAGACATATATAGGAGAGCTATAATGGAATCAAGAAATGAAGAATGGTTTAGAAAGCAAATTTAAAGATTCCAGGGTTCTGAAATTATTAGAGTGGAAGTGGTAGTGGCAGTGCACTGAAAGATAAGGGTAAAGGCATTGTAGTAATGTTTAAAACATATAGTCAAAGGTATGATAGTCTAGATTCAATGACATGTAGAATTGAAAAATCGAAGCAGAAGACTATCATAGACATGTTTGGAAATGCTAAAGAAAATGTTGGTCAAGCTATGTCGAAATATATGTTTTTTAATGCTATTCCAGCGAATACTATAAAAGGACCGTATCTACAACATATGCTTGATGCAGCAGTCAAAGAAGGTACTAGAGTAAAAACACCAACTGATTATGATATAATGAACAATTATCTTAAATCAGAAAAGGAGGAACTAGAAAGCTACATTGACAGCTTGAAAGGACAATGACCAACTTATGAGATCACTATTATGTTTGATGGTTGGACAAGCACCACCAGGAAACAGATTATCAACTTCGTAGTCTACTGTGATGGTCTCACAATTTTTTTAAAGTTCATTGATGCTTCTGATGTTGTCAGAGATCATAGATATCTCTATAAATAAATAATGGAAGTCATTAAGCAAGTGGGACCGTCAAATGTGGTTCAGATTGTCACCGATAATGGCAGTAATTTCAAAAAAGTCAGTGAAAAAATTATGTTTAAGTATCTTATCTATTTGATACCATGTGTTGCTCACTGTATTAATTTTATACTCAAGGACTTTGATAGGACAAAGTTGGTGGAGAAAACTATTAGAGAAGTAAAAGTTGTAACAAATTTTTTTTACAATCACTCCTACCTATTGGCCTTTATGAGGTCATCTGAGTGTTATGGTGGTAACTTGATTCGACCTGGGGTTACTCGATTTGCAACAAATTACATTACTTTCCAATCGATAATTGATAAAAGGAGTGGGCTAAAATACATGTTTAATTCACAAGTCTGGTATAAATATCATGAGAGTGATACTCCAATTGATAGGAAAATAAATTTTATAATTAATAGTCAGTATTTTTGAGAAGATGCTTGAAAGGTAGTAAGCATAATGAAGTCGGTTTCAAAAGTTCTTTGCTTGGTGGATGGTGATAAGAAACCTACAATGGGTTTCTTGTATGAGGCAATGAAGTTGATGAAAGATGCTGTGAAAGATACAGTATACAAATCATCCAAAGGATACTTGTCTAACATGCTTCTTCACCCTTTACATGAAGTTGGTAAGTAGTTTAATATATATATTTATCTTTGTCGTAATTATATTTACATTATAGTTGGTTGTTTAATTACTTTTCTTTATCAATGTAACATAATATCTGAATCCCCAGTACCAATATGGTCATGATCTCGGGAATCATACTGATTTATTATCTTCTATGAGATTGGTAATAAAGAAATTGGAGTCAAATGTGGACATTCAAATAGAAGCGTTGAATGAAATTAAATACTTTAGGAATTAAATGTTTGGATTTAGAGATCCTCAAGCGATTCGTGGTCGTACTTCGATGACTCCAAGTAAGGATTTGTATATTATTTATTTTATTTAATAACATTACATTATAATATGAGTAATACATTAATAATTTAATATCATATTTCAGATGAATGGTGGATACTGAATGGAACAGATGTTCTAAATTTAAGAAAAATTGCAATAAAGATTTTATCTCAAATTGCCTCAACTTCAAGCTGTGAAAGAAATTGGAGTACATTTAATCTTATCTATACAAAAAGAAGAAACAGATTGGGAACTCAAAAATTAAATGATATTATGTTTGTACACTATAACATGAGGTTGAGAATAAAACATATTAAAAAAGGAGAAGATAAGGATTACTTCGACCTAATTGATTTGACATATATATACAATGAGGACGAAGTTGAGGATCCTATACTAGAGTGGTTGTAAGAAAATGGACAACCAGTACTAGATGAAGAACAAGGTAGACCAAGTTCAAGAATTACTGCTGAAATGGACATTAATGTTGTAGAATACATTAATTCATCAGAACATTCTCGTAGTGGAACTTCAGGTTTAGGTAGTGAGAGTGATACAAATGATACCTCATAACCACCAGATGATGATGAAGGTGGTGACAGTGGAAATGTGACTCAACCTAGAACTGGAGACCTACAAAGAGAAAGTCAAAGGTCACTTAGTCTATTCACAGGAGAAGATAAATTCACACATGCTATACAAGATGAACATCATGGAGCTCGACAACTATCAAGACCTGATCCTTTGCCATATCATTATAAAAGAAAATCTCGTGAAGACACAGTACAAGATTCAGATTCTTGGAGTAGTCATACTAGGAGAAGTTTATTAGAGTCATTTGATTCTCTGAATATCCATAATCTGACAGACCCTTATGACTACAATTTTTATGAAGATCATTCTTATGAGCAATCAGATTATACATCTGAAAGTGGATGGACGAGAACTTCATCTTCTTATATCTTAAGTCAACAAAGTGAATGGGATATGAGCTCCATCTTCAACTATGCACCACCACAAACAGAATATGAGCAACAACCTTATCAAGGTTTTCCAAGTCAAGATTGCTTCTCTTAGCAGTCTTAACAAGTACTTATTGCATAGTATTCACTCATAGGATTCTTGATTCAACTGCTAATATCAGATTATCATTATTATATTATGGAATACTAAATATATTATAGTCATATGTCTTGGAACAACTATGTATTGTGGAGGGAGTTCCAAATTCGACAGCAAATTCATCGTGTCCACAACATAGCTGAACAAAAACATAATATTGATAAACCAAGACATTCTTTCTGGTATTAAGTATATATGAGATAACTTTTATGAGTATTTTTGTTTTTAAATATTTATTACGTATTTTTATCTATTATTTATGATTCAGAAGATTTGTATTAAGTCCATATAATGTATTTCACTATGATACATGTTTAAAAAGTTGATCTAAGTAGTCTTAAATGTAGATTATTGTGTACTTTAACTTATTCTAGAGTTTCAAAGTAAAATTCGAAATTATTATTATTTTTTCATGAACTTCTGTAAATTTACCGTATTTCCACCAACATTTCCACCGATGTCCGACACGTTTCCTATTTTTGTCGAACTGAAGTTCGATACAAAATCGATGTTTGGAACCATGGTTGAAACGTATACACTTCTGTGTTTTTTTTTTCTTTTTCCTTTTGATTTTTCTATAAGAACTTATATCCAGCTTTGACATGTTTTTCCATGTGCATATTTATTTTTTGTTATGTCAGGAATTTGAGGCCTGCCATGGGATTGAGAAAATTGCTGAACTTATTAAAGATGAACAGGGGGATGAATCTATAAGGTCCGTTGTCCTTACACTTCCTTTTTGCTGTAATTTCAATTAACTGTTCCATATACCATGAAGCATTGTTTCTTTCTTTGTTCTCTATGTACTTTTGGCTCTAAAAGATTCATGCTTCTCTTGTGAGCGACCTAAGGACTAGCATGTGAACTTTTCATAGTTTTGAACCCTTGTGCTTTATATGAAATCAAGGAAAATGTAAATTTGGCATGGAAGTCATGGTTGTTTGTTAGGGACTCACAACTAGGAGAATACAAAGCAGAAGAAGCTACACTAAAAGTCTAAAACAAGGGAACTTGTATTGCAACCATATTTGGTGTTTACTTTTCTAGAGGCATTAAATTCATGGCTTGCTGGTATTCAAGGGGGATGTCTTACATGAATTGGTGGAAATATATTGTCATTGATGACTCGTAGCGCAACGTTCATGAAGGCTGGTATTTCAAAGGAAGATGGATTAGTGAGGCGGGGATGGGGATAGGATTTTGGCTTACTACTTAATTACTTAATTTAAAGAACAGAAGTTTTTTATTACTTCTTGGGTTGTGCAGGTTAAAATGTGGTGAATTTCTGCTGTTGCTAATTGGTCATGTAAATGGAAGGCAAAGGCCTCCTCTTGCAACCATTCACAATGATGTACGCCAACTACTTGGTGAGAAATGCGCCTCTTTAGTTTGGGCAGCAAGCCAGTTCGGTTCAACCTTGGACCCAGAACAGAGACAAACTGCACTTCACATCCAAGCTGGTAGAGTATTAGAAGCCTTGGAGTTTTACTGATTGAGTTTAGTTGCATAATTTTTTTACACAGTGCTGGTTGTTATTCTTGTAACAAATTCATTGTGATACTTTATGTTGAAAATGCATCAATAAGAATGCGGTACAATTTTCTTTCTCACATGCTGTTACATAATACATATACCAACCTTGAAACGAATACACGCCCCACATCTGGTGTGTGTAGCTTCAACTTATGGATGGCTGTGTACCACCGGCACTTTTATTGGAGGCTATTTACACGTAATGATTTTATTAATGAAAAGTAGCATATGATACTACTAAGATTGATGCAGTTGTATTGATAAATGAGTGTGAATTACTAAACTGGTAAACCTTCTGGAGTGTGGTTATTGTGTTCGTGGTTCAAACTAGATGCACAAACTTATGAATGGAGTCTCTTTTAGCTTCAACCAGATACCGCAGTTGCTCATTTTTTTAATAGTAGTTAAGTTGAGATCAAGTTTGAATCCTAGTAGAGGTATAAAATCACAGTTTTCTAGCCATTGGTAAAGCTGTCGGTGAATATCAAGTGTCATGAGTCATTAAAATCTCAGTTTTTTTTGTTATTTATTTATTTTGCACGAACTTGGAAAAGTGGTGCAAATGACGATTCAGGTGGTTTTAGTGAGGTGTCATCAGAACTTTGGTTGCAATTTGGGAACTAAAATCAAGGGTTCCTGGCCTTGCCAAAGTTGAGGGAGGCCGTTAATGGTTTCTCCAAGCTTGTAGCCGATGCTAGGTACACTAACATTCATGAGGCACCGTAGCGTCCTGCCAGCAAATTCTTTCTAAAAAGGTAAACAGACACTCTGGGGATTCGTTATAAGTTATTCTTTTTTTTTAATCGATTAGTTATGAGTTCTTTTTAATTTGGCCACCGTTTGGTTTTCTATTTCTGCATTCGTGTGCCGTTGTTGTAGTTGAGCCGATGTACATGGCTTCTCTGACACACACTGGTGGTGATTAAACATGGAGCGCAAATACGCTTTTGTGCTGCCTTTGATGCTATTGGGAGTTTGTACAGTTCTTTTTAAAATTCAAAAAACCAGCAGGCATTCTTACCGCTAGCTCTTCTTTCTTCAACACTAGGCTGTTTGTCGACTTGTTCCTCACTCTCTATTCATGCTGTCGTTGGTCTCAGAGACGTATGGCAAAGATTAGTGTATTTGTTGAGTCCTTTGCTTCTTCAAAACAATTCAACATTCTTTGAATGTTTCATGCAAATTCCTTTTCCTTTAAAATAAAGTAATAAGCAAATCAAGCAAACAATGAGCTACTAAGTATAGCTTCATGATCAAAAGAAGAATAGAAATAAAGAACAAACAACATAAATGAAATGTACTTGGGATTCACGGTATATTCTAATATAATTATTTAAGTACAAATGTAGGAGAATATAAGTAACATGAAAAACTACTTTCACAAATGATCTGTGTAGAATAAATGGGATGAGAGAGAATATTAGAGATTAGCCGATGTGAGGTTGACGTGATAACAATAAACAAATCGATTTGGAAGAACAATGGCAAGGACACTATCGATTATACTCTCGCATTCACTCCTTTGCACCACATAACTCTTCATTCAAGTTGCTCATCCCCCTTTTATATAGGGGGGATGAGCCAAGATTGGCAGCAATTGCAATTAGATTGCACTGGACTGAGGGAGCACAAGGCAATTAGTTGTGCATTCCTTAAGTGTCCGGGCATGTTGGACGTAGGACTATCTACATTCAATGATCTCATTATCTAAAAAATGTTGAACCTTGCAGGATTGAAGTACATGATGTAACAAATCCCTTTTCAAAGTTATATCAAACTCAGAAGTCATATGAGTACTTTGCTGCATCGATCTTTGCAAAGTGTCATAGAACGTTGGACAATGTTTAATGGATCAGAAGTAGACCTGTTAATTGGGTTGTGTCGTGTACTTATTGTGTCGGATTTATCGTGTCTATCATTTTTTCACTAATATTTCTTGTATTTCGAAAGAATTATATTTGATTACTCTTAATATAATAATTTTAAACATATAAAAACGTATTTGTATTCAATTTGGTAATAATATGCTTAATAATCCATTATTAATATTAAACGTGTTTTAACTAAGTACAATCATTTCCATTCGTGTTAAATCAAATAATAATTGTGTCCAATCGTGTCAAAATAAAGTTATATTTATTAATTATGAATCACATAATTATTTAAAAATAACTAAAAAAACTTATAACTAAATTTTATTGTGTCGTGTCATTTCGTATAATTGGATCATGTCAAGAATTGACATGTCTAATTAGAAGTGAAAAATTTTCACATCTAACACTCCAATTAACCAAAAAGGTTGAAAATTTCTAAGATTGAAGTATAATACATAAGAAAGCATTTTGTAAAATTTCATCTAGTTTAGAGTGTTTGAATGCCCTACTGTGATGTTTTTTTGTAGGTATTAATTAGGAACATCGACCGCAAGGATTTTGGATTCCAATAGTTGGACGTTCAAATACTGATGTCCAAATCATCTATGGTCTAAAAAGGTGACACTTTTCAGGATGGAAGTAAAGGACGTTAGAAAGGCCTTGTATAATTGCATCAAATTTGGAGACCAATAAAATGCTTTATAGCATCCATCTTTTTAGAGTTATCTAGAAAGATAGCATGAGTATTTTGCATGATAATTAGAAATAATAAAAATATCCATATACTTATGAAGGCTTAAAAAGAGGCTTGAGAGTGTAATTTGACGTGTTTGAGTATCAAGGAGGATGACAGTGGAAAAAAAATAAAAAATTGATCTAATGATATCAAAACCTAGAGTCTTCCGAGAGATACCAAAATAAGGTTTTTACAGTTGCTACATCATGGATACTGAAGACGAAAAGTGTCATCTCGAAATCTTCTATCGAAGTTGAGTTTTATGCATTGATTGTTGTAATCGAGGAGGTAGAGTATCTTAGGAAGATTTTTTAATCTTCCACTATTTAGAGAAAAAAAGTCAAGTATTGTTATCTCATGTGATAATTAAGCTACTGTAACAAAAATTGCTAATGATTTGTACAATAGAAAAGGAGGACTATGTTGAGTACAAATACCATGCATGTGTATCTAATTATCTCAAAGGATCGTGACCACAAAGGTTTACATCTACCATGGCAGGGTTGTCCCCACAGAACCCGATTACCATATACCCTACCAATGCCTCCTGTGATCTTTCCATCTATTACTCCTACTGTGCCATTGTCACAGACCCTTCCTCCCGTCTTACTCTGGAGGTATTGTCTCAACACATTCTCACTAGCTGGCCCCCCCAGATTAAAATCAACATCACTGAGTTCACACAAGGGAAATTTCTATTGAAATTTCCATCTATTAAAGAAAAAAAATGATATTCTTAATAGATTTGGAACTTCCCTCTACTCTTTCTGCCACATTCGCTCACTGGTCTCCCAGTGCAAATGCTGTATTATCCCTTAAGGAAGAAGGGACTTGGATTCGATTGGAAGGTATTCCACACCATTTATGGTGTGTTGAGATTTTTCATAGTCGGATTTTGCTGAACTTGTAGAGGTGGATCTTACCATTGATAGGGTAAAATTTCTGGGGTTTGCCAGAGTTAGAGTTAAGATGTTCCCAGGAAAGGAACTTCCAAATGTAAGATTCTACAGCTATGGGAAAACTGTCTATCCCATTAAATA
>JAMKQA010011309.1:0-13060 GCA_024699735.1 Posidonia australis
CCACCTATCTGCCTCACCATCCAGCAGGTAGGTCGCCAACCTCACCCAATGCTCCTCTAGGCACGCCAAGCTCTCCAGCATCTTCACCACCTTCTCCAGCCAGGCCTCGCTCTCTTCAGCACTGACGTTGCCCTTGAACGACGGCGGACGAAGCTTCGTGAACTGGTTCAACCACGGGTCACCTGACGGTCCACTAGCACTACTCTTACTGAACGCGTGGGAAATCCCGTGCCCCAAACTCCTCAGTTCCGCACGAACTGCCTTCCATCCACCTACGTCCTCTCAGGACTCGGTCTCCACGACAGGGGCCATGCCCTTACGACCACAAGGAGGCATCCTGCCGGAGAAAGGCAAAGTACTTGCACCACAAACAAAGCAACAACCAAAAAACCATGCCAAGAAATCAGGTGCAGACCCTACCATGCATGCAAAACCTATGGAGTCTCTAGACCGGACACCTAGGTGTAGTGCAACCTAGTGAAACTGGGGCTCTGACACCAGGTCTGTCACGTCCCTAATTTTCCACAATAATTTAAACAAATTAAATTACGGGAAAACTAAAGCTAAACAGTAAAATATCTAACCACTAGGAACCTGTGTGTGCGGCTAGCAGACTCCTGACTATATGCACTACGCTAAACCAATCGCATGTCTGCACCTGCGAACAAAACCACAACGAAAACACATGAATGACCAAAATCACCCAGTACGCACCCCACAAAAACTGCGGAAAAAAAAAATCATAATCTATCTTCCTTTTAAATTCCTTGCGCAAACTCTTTTCTCAAAACCTCAGAAACCAGGGCCACACAGGCCAAAACCACAAACCAGGGCTAGTAGAGCCCAAAACCATAAGTAAAGGCCCTCAATGGCCAAAACCACACATAGTGAGTTGGGAAGCCCAGTGCTAGGAAACCAAACTCTAGCTACACGCAGTCCACCGAGGAGCGACCCCAACGTTCTGCACTGCCACTGTGAAGACACCCTTTGTAGGAGCGATCACCGTCCCGCGATTCCCCTTTCTCAGGAGAACCCTTAGAAGCCAACCCCTCCTTGGGAAGGTTGTCCTGTCTCTCAGGACGCTACCAGCTACGGGGCACGTGTCCCTCCTCACGGCGTCCTCCACACACGGTGCTCAGGAGGGAGTGTCATACATCCACACCCAACAACACCCGAGCCTCAGTGCTCACAACGGCAGCAGGAGTATCATACCTCCCCATCATGCCACAAGACACCTCAACCCGTGGACCACAACCCTAGCCTCGAGACAATAGTCATGGAGTCTCATACCTCCAGGACCCGACGCCTCTGAGCCTCAGGTATCTCGTCCCCACGACCTCAACAGGGGACATCGCGCTCGACCACCCAAGAATGTCGTCACATTCCCTGGTCCCGACGACACGGTCCCACGCTGCCTCGGCCCACAGACAAAAAATCAGGAAAATCAATTTCCAAACCAGGCCAACCATTCCTTTGAAAACCATTTCCATATCCTTTAGAAACTCTTCCAAAACCTTGACAAAACAGCGCATCAGGTGTCCCAAGGGACCACCACTGATAGCCCACAATCCCCTCTCATAGGGACAAAACACGGCATCCAGAAAGCCATCAAAACACATTACAAAGCTCACTTGGGCCCAGAATCGACATGCCGAAATCAGATTCGGTATGCCGAAATCCCCTGGTTCGGTATGCCGAATTAGGGTTAACGGTCAACACTCAAGTCAAATTTGGTATACCGTCCAAAAACGGAAGACCAAATTCTGACCAGAGGACCTAAACTGACAGAAAAACGGTATGTCGAACAGAATTGGTATGTCGAAATCTCTTGATTCGATATGTCGTTTCCATTCGGTATGCTGAATTCTGCGAAACCAGAAAACGACCCAAACCCTATCGTCCGAAATTGCCCCAACTGGGACCTCTGATCGGACCCCATAAACAAACACCAATAATATTGCATAAAACATATAGTGTAGACCCTTGAGTCTACTCCGAAACCCAACAAACAAAACTAAAATCCATTCACCAAGCATCAAGATACAAAATCACAAAGGCAGAAGGGTCAAAACGACCCAAAACGCAACCACTGGCATAAATGCCCATAAATGCTCCATAAATCCTCAATAAATTACAATAAATTCTAGGAAAGGAAATTTACCTAGATTTCATACAATCCTAGCATTTTCTACCAATTCCATGCTCTCTATTGCAAGGAGTAGAAATGCGTACCAGAGAAATGCTTCTGGTAATCCTTGACTGACTCCGGTGAACTCCGGCGCAACCACGGCCACGAGGCACTCCACGCGAGCTCCGTGCACCACCATGAGCAACCACAGCCCTTCGCTTCACTCCCTCGACCTCTTCCTCTCTCTCTTTGTCGGCGCGCGTGTGAAGGGAATGCAGGGGAAACAGAGGAGGTGAGGGGACAAGTGGAAAGGAAGAAGGGGAAGGAGAAGGTAGGAGAAGGAGAAATAAGGAGGAAAGGAAAGAAAGTGGAGGAGGAGGAGGAGAAGTAGCGTCGCCGAAGAGGAGGGAAAAGGAAGAAGAAAGAAGGAGAAGAAAGCAACGAGTGGTGAGGAGAGGTGCAGTGCGGTGCAGCTTATAAAGCCTATGCTAGCAGTAGCTGAAAACGTGCCCACCTGCGCATCTCAGCCCCCAGCACACCGCACAGCAGCCAACCGCCAACCACCACCAACGAGGCCAACAGCCAGCCTCAGCCACCAGCCCACACCTACGGCCCCACGGGGACCCCACACCAGGCCCCGCATGGACCCCACACTGGGCCCCACAAGCACAGTGCCAAACCATGCACAGGGACACGCAAATAGAAGCCAGCCCACGAGGCCCAAGCTCAAAAGCACAAAACCACACAACGGGCCTCGGAACAGTAACACCTGTCCAGGAATAAAATTCATAAAATGTAAATAATTACTAAATGAATTTTACATATGTTACATCGCTATAATTTATTTAGATTTTTTTGCATTGATTGATTAAATTTCAGTTTACTTATGATTTTCATTTAGTGTCAACATGATGAAGAATTCTACTATTGAAGTTTTCTTTTAAGAAACGTTCTTCTCAAAATTTAACTATAAATTCCTTCACTCAACCATCTAATTAAGAGATTCAAAATACTCTAAATGAAGATCTCTTTTAGCGAAATGTCCAAGGATTGAACCTGATAGAGTGGATTTTAAATCCCTTCCATGTGATCCTAGACTACGCCCTTAGATTTGGGATTATCCTATGGATCAATGTGATAACATTCATCGTGCATATATCATACTTCGTCTATACCAACCAATACTTCTTGTGCACCCACTACCATGTTTTGGTAAGAATCATCTGATATAAGTTATTTCTATATTGGTTGGAGTACTCACTATCAAAGAATGCAGCATTTTGTCTTTCATATTTTGTCTTTAGTAGAAATAACATTAATGTTTATTTTAATGCAACTACATTCACAATTGAAGGATTTTCAAACTTGAACAAGGTCGTTGGAGAGAAATGTGCTTTCTTACATAACGAAAAAGATTCAAGACATAATTCTACTATGCAATATTGTCAAGATCTAATGCATCATGAGCAACATATTTAAAATTTGTGACATAAATAGACTTATCAAGCAATAGTAAATAATCGATTGAGGCTTAAATTTTCAATTGATTGCATTCATTAACATACATTTCAGGGATGTGTATTTAGAGACCACGATGACGACGGTCTAAAGTTCAAATAATCATGGTAATTTTATTGAGATGATAAAGTTGATATTCTCATATTGTGAAGATGTTACCATTGTAGTCTTGGAGAAGACAACTAGAAATGCCAAATATACTGTCTCAGATTCAAAAGGGAATTCTTGGTCTTCTTTCATTTAAAATGCAATGTGCTATAAGTGAAGAGATTGTGATGCATAATATTGTATCATTGTCGATGAAGTACGTGATAAGTCTAAAAGAAATAAATTGCTATGTGATTAGATTTGTCAATAACGATGAATTTATTTGTGAATGAATTTTTTATGTCATCCATGTGCCTGTAACTTAAAAGAAAGAAATATTTGATGCTCTTTCTATGTACAATCTCAATGTTCAAGACATCAGAAACCAAAGATATGACAATGCTAGCAATATGCAGAGAGAATGTAATGACTTGCAAACCTTATTTTTAAATGAATACTTATATGTATATTATGTGCATTGCCGAGCTCCTTGGCTCCAATTAACATTGGTTGTGGCTTATAGAGAGCAGTGGTTGTAGCTTGTAGAGAGGTGATTCTTGTACAACAATTTTTCACTAAGTTTATATCCATCATTAATACTATTGATGCTTGAAGTAAAAGAATTGATAAACTACATAATGCTCAATTCATGGAATTTGCTCAATTGTTGGATGAAGATGAGATTGAGACTGCTAAGGAACATAACCAAATGATAAATTTGCAATGTACTGCAAATACTTTATGGAACACTCACTTAAAAGTTATATGTAACTTGATGGATATGCTTGTTTCTACATGCTCAGTTCTAAAAAATATTATCAATGAAAATAGCTTTAAGCAAAAGATAAATGCAAATGCAACTTTTGATGCAATAATGTCTTTTGAATTCATTCTTATATTGCATGTTATGAAAGAAATGTTGTGAATCACTGATAATCTTTGTTAAACACTTCAAAGAAAATCTTAAGATCTTTTAAATGCTATGAATTTAGTATTGTCTACTAAATAACTCATCCAAAAGTTGAGAGAATATAGTTGAAATTCATTACTTAAGGATGCAAAATTATTTTGTGAAAGACATGATGTGGAGATTTCTAATTTGCATGCTCAATATACTGTAGGACGTGGTCAACCTTGTCACCGAAATGACCCTATCACAATAGAACATCATTATCATGTGGATATCTTTATTGCAGCAATAAACTCTATGTTGTAAGAGTTAAATAATGGATTTCTTAAAAAATCGATAGAGCTCCTTACTTTAAGTGCTGCTTTAGATCCTAAGTTGATGATATTTGTAACTTGACACAGAAATTTTATCCCACAACTTTACAAATCAAGAGATACGGAACTTAAGTTACCGACTACGTCATTATAAGTAGAATATATTTTATAACCTTCAATTTGAAAAATTAATAACACTTCCTCAACTTTGTCGAGCATTAGTAAAGACTAAGAATTCAAATATCTATTCTCTTGTAGATAGATTGATCTATCTTGTTTTAACACTCCTAGTTTCAACTACAATCATTGAACGAATATTCTTGGTTTTTTTTTTTTTTTGTTATCGATTTAGAGGAGGGGGCGTGGCGAATTTATACCATCTCCCAGCCACCGAGAAATATTTCTACATGCCCCAGGATTCGAACCCGGGACCTGTGGCGAGTTTGAAGTTCTCCCAGCCACTGTGACAATGAGGCATGCCCCAGAATATTCTTGGTTATGAAACTCGTTAAAATCCGACTTTATAACAAGATACATTTCTTGCAGATTGTTTGTTTGTTTATATTGAAAAAGAAATTGCCAAAAACGTTAGCACAATAACCATGATTGAAGATTTCAATGATGTAATAGAGCAAATGACTCAACTTCGATAAAAACCTAAGTCAATTAAGATTTATGGTTTTTATTTTTGGTAAATATCCATGTTGCAACATATGGATATACTTTTCGATATTTATCAAAGACTAAATTTTCTTTTGCATTTGTTTTTATAAATATCCATTTTTTCTAACAATTGGATATATTTTTGGGTACTTCATGAATACTAAAATTATTTTTTGAGGACCTCTTTCTGCAAATATCCATGTCTTATTGGATATATTTTTGGGTATTATATAGAAATAGATAAAGAATGGCGCATGTTATTAAAAATGATTCTTATTTTTTGAAATTTTTTTATTATATTTAGTTAATGTATAGATGCAAAGTACCACCCTCCTTTATTTAATTCTTGGCTCTACCACTGTAATGAATATCTACACCATATCTTTCACAAAACAATTTTGCATCCTTAAATAATGAATCGCAAACACATTCTCTTAAATTTTGAATGAGTTCTTTAATAGAAAATACTAAACTCATAGCATTTAGAATGTTTTGAGATTTTCTTTGAAGCGCTTTCCAAAGATCATCAGTGATTCACAACAATTCTTTCATAAGATATAATATAAGAATGAATTCAAAAAACTAATATGTTGCTCTTGATGTATTAGATCTTGACAATATTGTATAACAAAATTATGTTGCGAACTTAAGCCTTTTCTGATAATACCTATGATAACACATTTCTCTCCACTGACATTGTTTCAGTTTGAAAATCCTTCAATTGTGAATGTGGTTGCACTAAAACAAACATTAATGCCATTTCTACTAAAGACAAAACATAAAAGACAAAATGCTACATTCTTTGATGATGAGTACTCCAACCAAGATGGAAATAACTTGTACTAATCCGAAGTATGATAAAAACACTACGGATGTCATCACGTTGATCCATAGGATAATCTTAAATCCGAGGGCATAGTTTAAGATCATGTTGAAGAGATTTAAGATCCACTCTATCAAGTTTAATCCTTGGATATTTCACTAAAAGAGATTCTTCATTTGGAACATTTTAATTCTCTTCGCTAGATGATTGAGTGGATGAATTTGCCGTTAAATTTTGTAAAGAACGTTCCTTAAAGAAAGCTTCAATAGTGAGATTCTTATTAATGTTGACACTAACTACATCAAAATTATAAATAAACTGAAATTTAACCAATCAATACAAAAAAAACACTTTAAATAAATTATAACAATGAGAAATAAAAAAGAACAAATTCAAACATAGCAGGGAAAGATATACAAGAATTTAATTAGTATGATTACCTTAGTGGAGTTATTAGTTAAGATTACTTTTCTTATTAAGTACGGATAAAACTCAAAGCACAACCTACCGACCTAGATAAGCTCCAACAAGTGTTTCACCAAATCCTCTAACCACCTATTCAAAGAACATCTTAGATCCTGACATAAGCATAGATATTTGTTAAAAGTAAAATACAAACTTTGGAGAAGGAAAAAAATACAACCTCAAACAAATGACATAGTGTGATATTATGATGAGACGGAAGCGATTGACCAAGTTGAAGAGGTCAGACTAGAGGAACGCGTCAAGGACGAGGTGGAAGGTGAAGTGGGTGATGATAGAGTGGTCAATGGCGAAATCCTAGAGAGCACACAATAGAGGAGGAAGAGCAAGTCATGGGTGTGGAAAGAGGAGGAGACTCAGGAAAGGAAGCGTCGAGTTCTAAGTAAGCGTTGAGTGGAAGAGGAATGAGTAGGCAAAGGACAATTGAAGGAGCCGAAAAGGGTGTATGGGTGAAGAGGGAGCCAAAGAGGAGGGCCAAACACAACAGAAAGAAGAACTTGTGAGAAGAATGGAGAGGGGTGGCGGAGGATTTGGAGGATGGATTGTGTTGAGTTGAGAAAAGAAATTTGAAACATTGATTTTGTTTTATGAATTTGCATAATAGTCTTTAAGTTAAAAAAAATTTCAAGGGTGAGTAATTTACATTGTCCCTCAACTTTTACACTTTATCAATAAATACATATAATAGGATTTTTTTTAAAATAAAGGGGGACAATTGCCCACTATAACAACACCATAGCTCTCAAAGAACTGCAACTCCACCATAGCTTCGTGCTTCCTAAACAATCGCCCTTGCGGATGCTACCAAACACCATAACTTCTTGGTTCTTGGTGGAATACCAAGCAATGGCCCTTATGGATCCTACTAAACACCAAAGCTTCTTGATTCTTAGTGGAATACCAACCAATGGCCCTTGGTGTAGTCCAAAAGTTCAAGCTGAAAAAAACAAACCCAATTACAGCACATAGCAGGTGCTACAAAATTGATGTTTTCTTCATTTCAAAACGCATCCCAAGATTTTAGGCTACTCAATTTAATCGTATGTACACAATGCAAATGGAAAATATCACTTTGCATCCTACTAAACACAAGGATTTGGATATATTGCATGAACAGGAGTGCCAAAAATCTGGGATTCCTAGATAAATAACGCCAAGTGCTTCTAAGTACCTGGATTGTGCTAGCTCTCAAAGAACCGCAACTCCACCATAGCTTCTTGATTCTTGGTGGAATACCAAGCAGTGGCCCTTGCGGATCCCAAAACTCGCATTGCATACTCAATTGCAAAGATTGTCTCATCTACACTGGCATAGTTTCCCTGATTATTAAGATCAAATGCAAGCCTGGATTCAGCTCGAATGCTGAAAGGGCCAGCAATCTGCAAGTAAGGAAACCACGTCAGGCCAGAAAATTGACTAGCATTAAATGGCCAACATTATTCTGCATATGAGTCTCAAAGACACAATTTTTGGAAATTAAGAACCACAACTACCTGCTGCTGAAATGAAAGTGTTGCTTTTGGACAAATGGCATTGACTGCATCCATGTTGAGCTGTTGAGAATTGTATAAATCATATGCGAGATTCCCAAAGCCTTTAAGTGAAGTTGCACCTGAAGGGAAATCTAAACGAATGTTTAACCTTGATAAATCAAATATCAGCCTCTGGAAATTTCCTTGCTGCATGGTAAAGGAAACAGATCCAAATAAATCTGCCAAAATAGATGCATTATACTCTTTGGCACGTAAACTGACTAGTTTGAATGGCTGAATCCCATCTTCTACAGGATATGTCATTAACTGATCACCCAAAAAGGCACTGACAACCGAACCTGCAAAGACCAGCAACCATCAAAGAATGAAATGATCAACTGACTCAGAAAATCATCAGAACAGAAGAAGCCCAGTTTGTCTACAAGTCAAAGATCTCAGAAAAGGAGTTTCTGGGTACAAACCAAGGATAAGCTTCATGATATATACTATGGTTGTTGTTAAGATGCAAGAGAGTTATAGCTTCACATAATGAGCAACAGAATATCAGATAACTAGCAATATGATAGCATCACAGTATATAAGCAACCAAGCATCAGAACAGGTTAATTCTAAGCATGAAAATAGTGGCAGTACTCCAAATTTGATTTTCATGATAAACACCCAAATCAATATGATATACATTGACTTGTATTTAGAAACCAACTACAAGTCATTACAAGGATTCTAGTATTATTTGGCATAGGTTAGAAGACTTTGGATGAACAGATTTCAGATTCTTGCAAACCAAACAATCTAATTGTGGCTTTTTAGCAGCAACAATCGAATGATGCTGAAGGGATCAGATTTTCATTTTGAAGGTTCCAGCATTGGAAAGGAAGTGAGCAGCAACACATTTACATCAAACACGTAAATAAAGTTAAACCAAAATAATTACTACAAAAATAATAAATGTATACAAAAACAAGTATGTTTATTCCAATGGCTCCCCCTACAAAACTTAATGTGGCAGTTTGACATCACTAGGACAACCTGTTTCTCATTGACAATGACAAATTCTTCTTCATATTTCTCATTCAAAGTAGCTCCTACCACTTATGTTATATAATGTTGTTGACTGTCATATTATGAATTTCATTCTTTGTCAGATGCAAGTCTAAGAATATTGTTTCAAAAATAGTCAAAGTCACTGTCTTTTTAAAAATGGCACACTAGAACTGAGAATAATCACTGTGACATCTAACAAGCAAGCTTCAATTCAATCAGGGCAGTGCAGACTAAAGGAGGCCCAACAATAACACTAATTTCAAATCTGTGAACCAACACAATTCTTTAGTAACCAGGGGAAACAGCACAATCTGGACACATCAAACACCATGATTCCATGCAAGGAAGCATGAGCACTTCTACATAGATAATTGTATTTATGACACCTCGTACATCATGTTACACTCTTTGTTGCTAATGAATCTTCATTGTCTCGTATTCTTCAACTTCTTCTCCTACTATTCATTCTCCTTTAGTATCTTTTATTGTCTAATACTATTACTACACAAGCATGTATATTGAAATTTTCCAGGGTGTTCTTGCCATATCCACGTCCTATTTTTTTCATGAATTGCCTTGTTGATGTGTCTTTTCGTACCTAGTTCTAAATTAACATTGTTAGCACCACAAAAATGAGAATTCCAAATTTAACATGTCATTTTGTCAAGTCAATGAGAAACCAAATTTTATGTAATCATGGTTAAAAATATTGGTCAACACTTGTGTCAAACACCCTTGTTTCATAAACTTCAGTAGTTAACTAATATATTTGCATAGAAAGTTCATAGTTCTTTAAAATACTTTCATTCTTTTTAGTCCATGCTGAAATCATACATGAGTAATAATAAAAATAATGGTGTCTGCAATAATTGCACAACACAACAAATGCACGACTTACAGGCTTTGTTCTGTCGAGGGGTGGGCTGATGATAAAGATTTTGTATTCAGTAAGTTCACAAGTATAAAGCATTATCCCATAGCACCACTTGGCCTTGAAGAACAGTTTTTGATTAAATAAGCTCGGCCTTGAAGAACATTTTTAGATTAAATAAGCTCACAAACTTTACAATTAAGCAGTGTTTAAAATTTATAGGTTTCCAACTGGCTGAACTTGCAGACAAAATGGAAAGGGAAAACTGAAATAACAGAAGCCAGGTCAACATTAACTTAAATTTCCTTTGGGGTTTAGATAATAAATAAAATAAAGATTCTGGATTCAGTAGATACTAGATTCATGGCCAATTTGCCATAAAGCCTTATGATTAGCATCACTTGGCCTTGAGGATCATTTTTGGATCAAATAGGTTCAAATATTCAGAGCAGTTCAATTGGCTACACTAGTAGAGATGGAAAGGAAAGATGAAAGCTGCCCGAGCAACTTTTATATCAATTGCTTTTAGGATTTACATTTTAACAAAAAAAAAAATCAAGTTTTTGGGTTCAGTAACCAGCCTTGTCCATATTGTTCTTTAATCCTAATGTTTTTTCCTGAAATTTTCTATAGAACTTTAATTAAATTAATTATGATCCATCCAACTGGGTCAACAACTGGCTGAGCCAGTAGTCAAGGGCATCAACCAACTTCTCATACTTCCAATGATTGCTACTAATTTTCAATGTGAACATCACTAAGGGAAGAACTTCAACAAATTAACCCATCATTCAGCATATTTGTATAATCCTCATGTTTTCCCTGTCTATCAGAGTTTTTATTAAATTAGTTAACTGCTGAGCCTCGTCACTAGCATCAAGTCATCAACCAACAACCATGTTACATCAACCTCTGATAATCAATCCTAAATTTTATCAATCAATCAGAAAGTGATGAAAAAGTTTTGCCAAACTAACCTATTGTTCTCAACCCTTTGATTCTCTACACTACAAATCATGGAGATACATTTAGCAAAACAACCTACCATTCTGCATCCTTTGGAAATCCTCAACATAGTGAAACAATCAAGACGAAAATTGTTATGTTTTAGATTTTACATGATCAGGTTTCTACATTTTAGTTCATAATTACATAAGATCTTTACGGAGTGTAGACATCTTCATGTGATTATGCGAGATACACTAAATGCCTAGAGTTTCAAAAATATTCCAAAGCTTCCTTACATCAAAACTAGTCAGTTTACACTATCAAATCAAAGTTAACCCATGTATGCTTAGAAAAAAAATTTGAAATTTATAGATTTTGAGGTACTGACGATATTCTGCAAAAGCAAAACAATCAAGTGCATCCACAAGGTTAAATCCATAACAGCTCGAATGACATGATTCTCTAACCCTATTAGACATTTCATCTAATGGTCTATGAATGAATGGTCATTGATGACATGATTTGATGAACTTCAAGTAGCTCATTTTACTTCTTGCTCAAAACAATAAAAGGAAAAAGGCTATCAACAACAGCCACTGTTCCTAAGTTCCTTAATCCCACTATAAAGGAAAAGGCTATCCATGTTTAATTTAATTTACTAGAATTTTAGTTTATTTACTATCTAAATGAGAAATAAATTCCTTCTTAGAGTGTGGCTTACCAATGATCCCTGTTACTGAAAAATGTGGAACTGAAAGAAATATATCATATGGTTGTATCATCTTTGCCTTGCCATCTTCCTTTTTCCAAATATCCAGAGTCTTTCTAAAAGAAATGGCAGCCTTAGCACAGAACCCAGGTAGCAAACCTGTAGGTGCCTCACTGGCTTCACCACTAACATGGTTGTTTGCATGTCCACTGTTATGTTGTCCACATAAATGGTAGCTTAATCCTGAGTCTGAAGCATTTGAAGCAAGGTCAATTGCCATGAAAGATGGTACATCCCAATAAGTTCCATCATGGTCAACAAAAAGTCCAGGCCAAGCTGCTTCTATAGTCAAATTGTGATGTAGAAACTGCAAGAAAAGAAAATTTAGTGCTGAAAAAGAGAAGAAGAAACTTGAAAAACTCAATATCAACTTAGTTCAACTAAACAAGAAACAAGAACATGGCACAAATTCAAAATACAAGTTCATAGAAACAACTAGCAGTGTATCAGAAGAATAGTAAAGAAGAGAAAAGGAGGTTGGGCTATTCTCTTATGTAAAGAAAAAAAATCCTCTTATATACGTATAGATCCTATGTATGTGATACGGACCGGGACTGGACTGCTGAACCGGAGTGAAGACTTTGCCAAACTGGCGAGCTTAGGACGCGAGTCGGGTGGTTAGGAAGTTTGTTAGATGTCGGGTGTGTTTCGAGAAATGGTGCGTACGCGGACTTTGTTAGATGTCGGGTGTGTGTCGTGAAATGGTGCACATGTGGACTATTGTGGTTTTGGCTACGTGGCGTCGCTATTCCCGAGGTCTATAAAAGGCTGTAAGTTTGAATAAGGAATAAGACTTTTGGGTTCCTCCATTCTATCTCCTCTCTCTCTCTCATTCTCCGACTCCAACGTAGTTTATGGTTCACCTCCCAGGAGCACAATCGTCGACGAAGTGCTGGTGACCATCCACCATAGGTCGACAGCGACGTCAATGGCCACCACTTACCGTCAGACGCTCTCTCTGGCTACAGGTTGGGGGAGATCGTGACAACGTGGTCTCAGAGCCGAAACC
>JAMKQA010011312.1:0-11354 GCA_024699735.1 Posidonia australis
ACGGAAAGACCTCGACCAAATGGTCAAGAGGTCAACAAGAGGATTTCGCGCACGTGAAATCCATGGAAGGCAAGGGAAGACCTCGACCAAATGGTCAAGAGGTCAACAAGAGGATTTCGCGCCTGCGAAATCCAAGGAAGGCAAGGAAAGACCTCTACCAAATGGTCAAGAGGTCAACAAGAGGATTTCGCACCTGCGAAATCCAAGGAAGGCAAGGGAAGACCTCGACCTAATGGTCAGGAGGCCAACAAGAGGATTTCGCGCCCGCAAAGTCCTAGGAAGAAACGGAAAGACCTCGACCAAATGGTCAAGAGGTATACAAGAGGACTTCACGCCCGCGTAATCTAAGGAAGGGAAGGGAAGACTTCGACCAATTGGTCAAGAGACAACAAGAGGATTTCGCATCAGCGAAATCCAAGAAAGGCCAGGGAAGATCTCGACCAAAGGGTCAAGAGGCAACAAGAGGATTTCGCGACAGCGAAATCCAAGGAAGGCAAGGGAAGACCTCGACCAAATGGTCAAGAGGTCAACATGAGGATTTCGTGCCCGCGAAATCCCAGGATGGCAAAGGAAGACCTCGACCAAATGATCAAGACGTCAACAAGAGGATTTCGCGCCCACGAAATCCAAGGATGGCAAGGGAAGACCTCGACCAAATGGTCAAGAGGTCAATAAGAGGATTTCGCGCCAGAGAAATCCAAGGAAGGCAAGGGAAGACCTCGACCAAATGGTCAAGTGGTCAACAAGAGGATTTTGCTCCTGCGAAATCCATGGAAGGCAAGGGAAGCCCACAACCAAATGGTCAAGAGGCCAACAAGAGGATTTCGCGCCCGCAAAGTCCAAGGAAGAAACGGAAAGACCTCGACCAAATGGTCAAGAGGTCAACAAGAGGATTTCGCGCCCGCAAAATCCAAGTAAGGCAAGGGAAGACCTCGTCCAAATGGTCAAGAGGTCAACAAGTGGATTTCGCGCCCGCGAAATCCAAGGAAAGCAAAGGAAAGACCTTGACCAAACGGTCAAGTGGTCAACTAGAGGATTTCGCGCCCGCGAAATCCAAGGAAGGCATGGGAAGAACTCGACCAAATGGTCAAGAGGCCAACAAGAGGATTTCGCGCCCACGAATTCCAAGAGAGAAACGGAAAGGCCTCGACCAAATGGTCAAGAGGTCAACAAGAGGATTTCGCACCCACGAAATCCATGGAAGGCTAGGGAAGACCTCGACCAAATGGAGAAGAGGTCAAAAAGAGGATTTCGCGCCCGCGAAATCCAAGGAAGGCAAGGAAAGACCTCGACCAAATGGTCAAAAGGTCAACAAGAGGATTTCGCGCCCGCGAAATCCACGGAAGGCACGGGAAGACCTCGACCAAATGGTCAGGTGGCCAACAAGAGGATTTCGCGCCCGCAAAGTCCAAGGAAGAAACGGAAAGACCTCGACCAAATGGTCAAGTGATACAAGAGGATTTTGCGCCGGCGTAATCCAAGGGAAGGGAAGACTTCAACCAAATGGTCAAGAGACAAAAAGCGGATTACGCGTCAGCGAAATCCAAGGATGGCAAGGGAAGACCTCGACCACAGGGTCAAGAGGCAACAAGAGGATTTCACGATAGCGAAATCCAAGGAAGGCAAGGGAGGACCTCGACCAAATGGTCAAGAGGTCAACATGAGGATTTCGCGCCCGTGAAATCCATCGAAAGCGAAGGAAGACCTCGACCAAATGGTCAAGAGGGCAATTAGAGGTTCACGTCCACGAAATCCGAGGAAGGCAAGGGAAGACCTCGACCAAATCTTCTAGTTGTCAACAAGAGGATTTCGAGCCTAGGAAATCCAAGGAAGGCAAGGGAAGACCTCGACCAAATGGTCAAGTGTGACACATGAGGATTTTGTGCCCGCGAAATCCATGGAACGCAAGGGAAGCCCTCAACCAAATCGTCAAGAGGTCAACAAGAGGATTTCGCGCCTGCGAAATCCAAGGAAGGCAAGGAAAGACCTCGACCAAACGCTCAAGAGGTCAACAAGAGGATTTCGCGCCCGTATAATCCATGGAAGGCAAGGGAAGACCTTGACCAAATGGTCAGGAGGCCAACAAGAGGATTTCGCGTCGGCAAAGTCCTAGGAAGAAACGGAAAGACTTCGACCAAATGGTCAAGAGGTCTACAAGAGGATTTCGCGCCCGCGTAATCCAAGGAAGGGAAGGGAAGACTTCGACCAAATCGTCAAGAGACAACAAGAGGATTTCACATCAGCGAAATCAAAGGAAGGCATGGGAAGACCTCGTCCAATGGGTCAAGAAGCAACAAGAGGATTTCGCGACACTGAAATCCAAGGAAGGGAAGGGAAGACCTTGACTAATTGGTCAAGAGGTCAACATGAGGATTTCGCTCCTGCGAAATCCAAGGAAGGCAAAGGAAAACCTCGACCAATTGGTCAAGAGGTCGACCAGAGGATTTCGCACCCACGAAATCCAAGGATGGCAAGGGAAGACCTCGACCAAATGGTCAAGAGGGCAACAAGAGGATTTCGCACCAGAGAAATCCAAGGAAAGCAAAGGAAGACCTCGACCAAATGGTCAAGAGGTCAACAAGAGGATTTCGCGACCGCGAAATCCATGGAATGCAAGGGAAGACCTCAACCAAAGGGTCAAGAGGTCAACAAGAGGATTTCGTGTCAGCGAAATCCAAGGAAGGCATGGGTAGACCTCTACCAAATGGTCACGTGGTCAACAAAAGGATTTCGCGCCCGCGAAATCCATGGAAGGCATGCGAAGCCCACAACCAAATGGGGGAGAGGCCAACAAGCGGATTTCGCGCCCGCAAAGTCCACGGAAGAAACGGAAAGACCTGGACCAATTGGTGAAGAGGTCAACAAGAGGATTTCGCGCCCGCGAAATCCATGTAAGGCATGGGAAGTCCTTGTCCAATTGGTCAAGAGGTCAACATGTGGATTTCGCACCCGCGAAATCCAAGGAAAGCGAGGGAAAGACCTCGGCCAAACAGTCAAGAGGTCAACTAGAGGATTTCGCGCCCGCGAAATCCAAGGAAGGCATGGGAAGAACTCGACCATATGGTCAAGAGGCCAACAAGAGGATTTCACGCCCGCGAAGTCCAAGGAAGAAACGGAAAGACCTCGACCAAATGGTCAAGAGGTTAACAAGAGGATTTCGCACCCGCGAAATCCATGGAAGGCTAGGGAAGACCTCGACCAAATGGCGAAGAGGTCAAAAAGAGGATTTCGCGCCCGCGAAATCCAAGGAAGGCAAGGAAAGACCTCGACCAAATGGTCAAGAGCTCAACGAGAGGATTTCGCGCCCGAGAAATCCAATGAAGGCAAGGGAAGACATCGACCAAATGGTCAGGAGGCCAACAAGAGGATTTCGCGCCCGCAAAGTCCTAGGAAGAAACGGAAAGACCTCGACCAAATGGTCAAGTGGCCAACAAGGAAGGGATGGGAAGACTTCAACCAAATGGTCAAGAGACAACAAGAGGATTTCGCGTCAGCGAAATCCAAGGATGGCAAGGGAAGACCTCGACCAAAGGGTCAAGAGGCAACAAGAGGATTTCGCGATAGCGAAATTCAAGGAAGGCAAGGGAGGACCTTGACCAAATGGTCAAGAGGTCAACATGTGAATTTCGCGCCAGCGAAATCCTTCGAAAGCGAAGGAAGACCTCGACCAAATGGTCAAGAGGCAACATGAGGATTTCGCTCCCGCGAAATCAAAGGAAGGCAAGGGAAGACCTCAACCAAATGGTCAAGAGGTCAACAAGAGGATTTCACACACGCGAAATCCAAGGAAGGCAAGGAAAGACCTCGACCAAATGGTCAAGAGGTCAACAAGAGGATTTCGGGCCTGCGAAATCCAAGGAAAGCAAAGGAAAGACCTCGACCAATTGGTCATGAGGTCAACAGGAAGATTTCGCACCCGTGAAATCCAAGGAGGTAAGGGAAGACCTCGACCAAATGGTCAAGAGGTCAACAAGTGGATTTCGTGGCAACGGAAGACCTCGACCAATTGGTCAAAAGGTGAACTAGAGGATTTCGCGCCCACGAAATCCAAGCAACGCGAAGGAAAGTCCTCGACCAAATGGTCAAGAGGTCAAAAATAGGATTATGCGCCCGAGAAATCCAAGGATGTCGAGGGAAGACCTCGACCAAATGGTCAAGAGGTCAACAAGCGGATTTCGCGCCCGCGAAATCCAAGGAAGGCAAGGCAAGACCTCAACCAATTGGTCAAGAGGTCAACAACTGGATATCGCACCCGCGAAATCCAAGGAAGGCAAGGGAAGACCTCGACCAATTGGTCAAGAGGTCAACATGAGGATTCCGCGCGCGCGAAATCCAAGGAAAGCAAAGGAAGACCTTTACCAAAGGGTCAAGAGGTCAACATGAGGATTTCGCGCCTGCGAAAACCAAGGAAGGCAAGGAAAGACTACGACCAAATGGTCAAGAGGTCAGCAAGACGATTTCGCACCCGCGAAATCCAATGTAGGCAAGGGAAGACCTCGACCAAAGGGTCAAGAGGCAACAAGAGGATTTCGCGATAGCGAAATTCAAGGAAGGCAAGGGAGGACCTCGACCAAATGGTCAAGAGGTCAACATGTGGATTTCGCGCCCACGAAATCCATAGAAAGCGACGGAAGACCTCGACCAAATGGTCAAGAGGTCAACAAGAGGATTTCGAGGGCAAGGGAAGACCTCGACCAAATGGTCAAGAGGTCAACAAGTGGATTTCGCGCCTGCGAAATCCAAGGAAAGCAAAGGATGACCTCGACCAAATCGTCAAGAGGTCAACAAGAGTATTTCGCGACCGCAAAATCCATGGAATGCAAGGGAAGACCTCGACCAATGGGTCAAGAGGTCAACAAGAGGATTTCGTGCCAGCGAAATCCAAGGAAGGCAAGGGAAGACCTCGGCTAATTGGACAAGTGGTCAACAAGAGGATTTCGCGCCCGCGAAATCCATGGAACACAAGGGAAGCCCGCGACCAAATGGTCAAGAGGCCAACAAGAGGATTTCGCGCCCGCAAAGTCCAAGGAAGAAACGGAAAGACCTCGACCAAATGGGCAAGAGGTCAATAAGAGGATTTCGCGCCGACGAAATCCAAGTTAGGCAAGGGAAGACCTCGTCCAATTGGTTAAGTGGTTGACAAGTGGATTTCGCGCCCGCAAAATCCAAGGAAAGCAACGGAAAGACCTCGACCAAACGGTGAAGAGGTCAACTTGAGGATTTCGTGCCTGCGAAATCCAAGGAAGGCATGGGAAGACCTTGAGCAAATTGTCAAGAGGTTAACAAGAGAATTTTGTGCCTGCGAAATTCACGGAAGGAATGGGAAGACCTCGACCAAATGGTCAAGAGGCAACATGAGGAATTCGCTCCCGCGAAATCAAAGGAAGGCAAGGGAAGACCTCGACCAAATGGTCAAGAGGTCAACAAGAGGATTTCGTGCCCGCGAAATCCAAGTAAGGCAAGGAAAGACCTCGACCAAATGGTCAAGAGGTCAACAAGAGGATTTCGGGCCCGCGAAATCCAAGGAAAGCAAATGAAAGACCTCGACCAATTGGTCAAGATGTCAACAGGAGGTTTTCGCACCCGCGAAATCCAAGGAGGTATGGGAAGACCTCGACCAAATAGTCAAGAGGTCAACAAGTGGATTTCGTGGCAAAGGAAGACCTCGACCAATTGGTCAAAAGGTCAACTAGAGGATTTCGCGCCCGCGAAATCCAAGCAACACGAAGGAAAGTCCTCGACCAAATGGTCAAGAGGTCAAAAATAGGATTTCGCGCCCGAGAAATCCAAGGATGTCGAGGGAAGACCTCGACCAAATGGTCAAGAGGTCAACAAGAGGATTTCGCGCCCGTGAAATCCAAGGAAGGCAAGGGAAGACCTCGACCAATTGGTCAAGAGGTCAACAACTGGATTTCGCGCCCGTGAAATCCAAGGAAGCCAAGGGAAGACCTCGACCAATTGGTCAAGAGGTCAACATGAGGATTCCGCGCCTGCGAAATCCTAGGAAAGCAAAGGAAGACCTTGACCAAATGGTTAAGAGGTGAAAAAGAGGATTTCGCGCCTGCGAAAACCAAGGAAGCAAGGGAAGACCACGACCAAATGGTCAAGAGGTCAGCAAGAGGATTTCGCGCTCGCGAAATCCAATGTAGGCAAGGGAAGACCTCGACCAATTGGTCAAGAGGTCAACAAGAGGATTTCGCACCTGCGAAATCGAAGGAGGGAAGGGGAAGACGTCGACCAAATCGTCAAGAGGTCGATAAGAGGATTTCGCGCCCGTGAAATCCAAGGAAGGGAAGGGAAGACCTCGACCAAATGGTCAAGAGGTCAACAAGAGGATTTCGCACCCGCGAAATCCATAGAAGGCAAGGGAAGACCTCGACCAAATGGTCTAGAGGTCAACATGAGAATTTCGCACCTGCGAAATCCAAGGAAGGCAAGGGAAGACCACGACCAAATGGTCAAGAAGTCAACAAGCGGATTTCGCGCCCGCGAAATCCAAGGAAGGCAAGGGAAGACCTCTACCAAATGGTCCAGAGGTCAACAAGAGTTGGCGCCCGCGAAGTCCGAGGATGGCAATGGAAGACCTCGACCAAATGGTCAAGAGGTCAACAAGAGGATTTCGCGCCCGTGAAATCCAAGGAAAGCGAAGGAAAGACCTCGACCAAATGGTCAAGCGGTCAACAAGAGGATTTCGTGCCTGCGGAATCCAAGAAAGGCAAGGGAAGTCCTCGACCAAATGGTCAAGAGGTCAACTTGAGGATTTTGCTCCTGCGAAATCCAAGGAAGGCAAGGGAAGACCTCGACCCAATGGTCAAGAGGTCAACAAGAGGATTTCGTGCCAGCGAAATCCAATGAAGGCAAGGGAAGACCTCGGCCAATTGGACAAGTGGTCTACAAGAGGATTTCACGCCCGCGAAATCCATGGAACGCAAGGGAAGCACTCGACCAAATGGTCAATAGGCCAACAAGAGGATTTCGCGCCCGCAATGTCCAAGGAAGAAACGGAAAGACCTCGACCAAATGGTCAAGAGGTCAATAAGAGGATTTCGCGCCAGCGAAATCCAAGTTAGGCAAGGGAAGACCTCGTCCAATTGGTGAAGAGGTTGACAAGTGGATTTCGTGCCCGCGAAATCCAAGGAAAGCAACGGAAAGACCTCGACCAAACGGTGAAGAGGTCAACTAGAGGATTTCGCGCCCGCGAAATCCAAGGAAGGCATGGGAAGACCTTGACCAAATTGTCAAGAGGTTAACAAGAGAATTTTGTGCCTGCGAAATTCACGGAAGGAATGGGAAGACCTCGACCAAATGGTCAAGAGGCAACATGAGGATTTCGCTCTCGCGAAATCAAAGGAAGGCAAGGGAAGACCTCGACCAAATGGTCAAGAGGTCAACAAGAGGATTTCGCGCCCGCGAAATCCAAGGAAGGCAAGGAAAGACCTCGACCAAATGGTCAAGAGGTCAACATGAGGATTTCGGGCCCGCGAAATCCAAGGTAAGCAAATGAAAGACCTCGACCAATTGGTCAAGAGGTCAACAGGAGGTTTTCGCACCTGCGAAATCCAAGGAGGTAAGGGAAGACCTCGACCAAATGGTCAAAAGGTCAACAAGTGGATTTCGTGGCAAAGGAAGACCTCGACCAATTGGTCAAAAGGTCAACTAAAGGATTTCGCGCCCGCGAAATCCAAGCAACACGAAGGAAAGTCCTCGACGAAATGGTCAAGAGGTCAAAAATAGGATTTCGTGCCTGAGAAATCCAAGGATGTCGAGGGAAGACCTCGACCAAATGGTCAAGAGGTCAAAAAGAGGATTTCACGGGCAAGGAAGGCAAGGGAAGACCTCGACCAATTGGTCATGAGGTCAACAACTGGATTTCGCGCCTGTGAAATCCAAGGAAGGCAAGGGAAGACCTCGACCAATTGGTCAAGAGGTCAACATGAGGATTCCGCGCCCGCGAAATCCTAGGAAAGCAAAGGAAGACCTTGACCAAATGGTTAAGAGGTGAAGAAGAGGATTTCGCGCCTGCGAAAACAAAGGAAGCATGGGAAGACCACGACCAAATGGTCAAGAGGTCAGCAAGAGGATTTCGCGCTCGCGAAATCCAATGTAGGCAAGGGAAGACCTCGACCAATTGGTCAAGAGGTCAACAAGAGGATTTCGCACCTGCGAAATCGAAGGAGGGAAGGGGAAGACGTCGACCAAATCTTCAAGAGGTCAACAAGAGGATTTCGCGCCCGTGAAATCCAAGGAAGGGAAGGGAAGACCTCGACCAAATGGTCAAGAGGTCAACAAGAGGATTTCGCGCCTGCGAAATCCATAGAAGGCAAGGGAAGACCTTGACCAATTGGTCTAGAGGTCAACATGAGAATTTCGCACCCTCGAAATCCAAGGAAGGCAAGGGAAGACCTCGACCAAATGGTCAAGAGGTCAACAAGTGGATTTTGCGCCCGCGAAATCCAAGGAAGGCAAGGGAAGACCTTGACCAAATGGTCCAGAGGTCAACAAGAGTTGGCGCCCGTGAAGTCCGAGGAAGGGAATGGAAGACCTCGACCAAATAGTCAAGAGTTCAACAAGAGGATTTCACGCCCGCGAAATCCAAGGAAAGCGAAAGAAAGACCTCGACCAAATGGTCAAGCGGTCAACAAGAGGATTTCATGCCTGCGAAATCCAAGAAAGGCAAGGGAAGTCCTCGACCAAATGGTCAAGAGGTCAACTTGAGGATTTTGCTCCTGCGAAATCCAAGGAAGGCAAGGGAAGACCTCGACCCAATGGTCAAGAGATCAACTAGAGGATTTCATGCCCACGAAATTCATAGAAGGCAAGGGAAGACCTCGACCAAATGGTCAAGATGTCAACAAGAGGATTTCGCGCCCGCGAAATCCATGGAAATCAAAAGAAAGACCTCGATCAATTGGTCTGGAGGTCAACAAGAGGATTTCGCACCCACGAAATCCAAGGAAGGTAAGGGGAGACCTCGACCATTTGGTCAAGAGGTCAACAAGTGGATTTCGCGGCAAAGGAAGACCTCGACCAATTTGTCAAACGGTCAACTAGAGGATTTCGCGCCCTCGAAATCCAAGGTAAGTGAAGGAAAGACCTCGACCAAATGGTCAAGAAGTCAACAAGAGGATTTTGCGCCCACGAAATCCCAGGAAGGCAAGGGAAGACCTCGACCAAATGGTCAAAAGGTCAACAAGAGGATTCCGTGCTCGTGAAATCCAAGGAAGTCTAGAGAAGACCTCGACCAAATGGTCAAGAGGTCAACAAGAGGATTTCTCGCCCGCAAAATCCAAGGAAAGACCTCGACCAAATGGTCAAGAGGTCAAAAAGAGGATTTCGCTCCCGTAAAATCCAAGGAAGGCAAGGGAAGACCTCAACCAAATGGTCAAGAGGTCAACAAGAGGATTTCACACCCGCGAAATCCAAGGAAGGCTTGGGAAGACGTCGACCAAATAGTCATGAGGTCAACAAGAGGATTTCGCGCTCGCGAAATCCAAGGAATGCAAGGGTAGACCTCGACCAAATGGTCAAGAGGTCAACATGAGGATTTCGCGCCCGCCGAATCCAATGAAAGCAACGGAAGACCTTGACCAAATGGTGAAGAAGTCAACAATAGTATTTCGAGCCCGCGAAATCCAAGGAAGGCAAGGGAAGACCTCGACCAAATGGTCAAGAGGTCAAAATGGGATTTCGCGTCCGCGAAATCCGTGGAAGGCAAGGGAAGACCACGGCCAAATGGTCAGGAGGTCAAAAAGATGTTCGCACTTGCGAAATCCTTGGAAGGCAAGGGAACATCTCGACCAAATTGTCATGAGGTCAACAGGAGGATTTCACACCCGCGAAATCCACGGAAGGCAAGGGAAGACCTCGACCAAATGGTCATGAAATCAACAAGTGGTTTTCGCGCCCGCGAAATCCAAGGAAGGTAAGGGAAGACCTCGTCCAAATGGTCAAGTAATCAACATGAGGATTTCGCGCCCACAAAATCCAAGGATGGCAAGGGAAGACCACGACCAAATGGTCAAGAGGTCAACAAGAGGATTTCGCGCCCGTGAAATCCGAGGAAGGCAATGGAAGACGTCGACAAAATGGTCAAGATGTCAACAAGAGGATTTCGCGCAAGCGAAATCCAAGGAAGGCAAGGGAAGACCTCGACCAAATGGTCAAGAGGTCAACAAGAGGATTTCGCGCCCGTGAAATCCATGGAAAGAAAGGGAAGACCTCGACCTAATGGTCAAGAGGTCAACAAGAGGATTTCGTGCCCACAAAATCCGAGGAAGGCATGGGAAGACCTCGACCAAATGGTCAAGAGGTCAACAAGAGGATTTCGCGCCTGCGAAATCCATGGAAGGCATGGGAAGACCTCGACCAAATGGTCAAGAGGTCATCAAGAGGATTTCGCGCCTGCGAAATCCAAGGAAGGCAAGGGAAGACCTCGACCAAATGGTCAAGAGGGCAAATAGAGGTTCGCGCCCACGAAATCGAAGGTGGGAAAGGGAAGACCTCGACTAAATGGTCGAGAGGTCAACAAGAGGATTTCACGGGCGAAATCCAAGGAAGGCAAGGGAAGACCTCGACCAAATGGTGAAGAGGTCAATAAGAGGATTTCGCGCCTGCGAAATCCAAGGTAGGCAATAGAAGACCTCGACCAAATGGTCAACTGGTCAACCAGAGGATTTCGCGCCCGCGAAACCCAAGGAAGGCAAGGAAAGTCCTCGACCAAATGGTCAAAAGGTCAACAAGAAGATTTCGCGCCCGCGAAATCCAAGGAAAGCAATGGAAGACCTCAACCAAATGGTGGAGGCTGTGGCACGCTGGGTGGACTTGGCTCCTCTGTGAGGCGTGCAATGGGCTTGGGCGTTCTAAAAGCACATGCGGGAATGAAAAGGAGGGGAAAGAACGTACTTGAGTGGCTGTCCCCGCAGGCTCTGGCAGTGGGTCGACGGCGAGGCTTCAGCGACACTCTAGCTGGGATTCTGGGACGCAACGGATGGGCTCTGATCGCTGGCTGCTAGGGTGCAAGGTTGGGTTGCTCTGGTTGCTCTCGAAAGCATGGAAAAAAGATCCAAAAGAAGTCGACGGCAAGCCCCTTTATACTCCGGCGAGGTGGTCCTCTGTCGTGGATCTTCCTCCTCAACCACTAGGCACCGTGGGATCACGCGCGAGGGTCGGAGGAAGTTGGCCAAGATCACGGACGCTGAAACCTGCTCCGGATTCTTTGGAATTGCTCGCCAGAGTTCTCGCTGGAAAATCAGGAGTTCGCCGGAATTATTTTCTGATATTTGTATAGTTTGAAATTGAATTCATGAATGCACAGTAATGGGCTTAACGGGCTTAGGGTTTTGTGATTTTTATTT
>JAMKQA010011313.1:0-11296 GCA_024699735.1 Posidonia australis
ACCACAATATCCTCAAAATCCACACAAAATCCCATGAAAATAGCATGATTACTTCCTAAACATGCTATTTAACTCAATCCCATCATTTTCCACATTTTATGAGGATTTAATCAACATTTCATGCATAAGATCTACTTTTGCCCTAATATGGCACTGGTTGCAAATGGAGAAAAGGAAGGGACGAGGACGCGTACCTGGCTCCAGCGAGCCTCGCGTACACTCCTCCGGTGGTGCACGGCACCAGCCTGACCTCCCCACGCTCGCGCGAGCTCTCCAAACAAGCGGAGCCTCCGCAACAACCACACGACCATCGCCCTCTCACAGCTCCGCATGCTCCTCTCCCGGACCGAGCGCCTCCTCTTAAGCTCTCCGCAAAGCTGCCTCCCCCGGAATCTCGCCGGCTCTCCCCCAGCTACGGAGGGGACGGATCAGCTGCACTTCTCCCGCGCTAGGGCTCACGGGCTCCGGAAGATGCAGCTGCAGATCACGGGCGTGGAAGGAGAAAGGCACGCGGGCCAAAATGCCCTGCACAGCTGGAAAAAAGCCAGCCCAAAGCCCAAGTGGGTCCCACATGCGTGGTTCTCGAGACAGAACCGACCCACTGGCCACAGAAGCACACCACGGGGGAGAAATCAAGGGCACAACACACAGGGAAGAACCACAACCCAACAGCTCAAACTGAATTTACCATTAATAAACCATATACAATAATCACAAAAAAATTATGGTTTATATAAAATGGAAAATTCCAGGCACAGATGTTACAGTTCAAGAAGGTTTGCAGTCTATGATTGCTTGAAGAAAGATGACGTCAGTGGCCCTACTGAAGTTGCTTTTGAGACACAACCCCAACTCCAACTTTCCCCTCAGGTATTACTGATGCTCCTGCTCTTGCATCTACTATGCTTGCTTCTGACACATGCCTTTCTGCATCTTTATCTTCTGATTCAGTTGCTGTAGATAATAATTATAGTGAATCTAATTTTCTTAATGATGCTCTCAATTGGGAGTCCTATGATCAATTCATTGCTTTCTGTAGTATTATTGGAATTTCTTTAAAATCCACAGTTGAGGCTAAGAAATTTCTTAATTCTGTTAAAAGGGAACAGGGACTACCTCACACTGATTTAAATATTGTTTCCAATTTGGTTGAGAATTTAGATTCTCTCTCTCTTTCTCCCCCCAATTAATGATCATTAATGCATGGAACATTAGAGGCTTGGGTTCCAGTGGGAAAAAACAGGCTATTAGTAACCTTATCAAAACTAACAAATGCCAAGTCATTATCATTAGTGAGACCAAATTAGAGACCTTTAACCCATATGCCTTCAGGCAGTTAAGGGGTGGCCTTTTAAATCAATGGCCCTTTATTCCCTCTACGGGGGCCTCTGGAGGTCTTCTTATTGGGTGGAATGATAAATATTTAAAATTGTTGAATTCAATATCTACCACTCACTGCCTCTCTATTAACTTCACTAGCGTTTCAGATGGTTTGGTTTGATGGCTTACAGAAGTCTTTGGTCCCTGTGACCCAATTCAAAAACCTGATTTCCTTGAGGAATTAGATTTTGTAAGCCATAAAGTGAACTCTTACTGGGTTATTGGGGGAGATTTTAACCTCACCAGATATTCACATGAACACTCGACTAGGTGCGGCATCTCATCTATTATGCGACAATTCAATGCGTTCATCGATTGCCATTTCCTAGTGGATTTTCCCCCAACAACTCAAAATACACTTGGTCCAATATGCAAGTGTCCCCTACCATGGTAAAACTGAATAGATTCCTTGTCTCCATGGACTAGATAAATTCGTTCCCCAACTCTTTCTGCTTTGGTCTGACCAGAGTTGTCCCTGATCATATACCTATCTCCCTTAATTCCACCTCTCTAGACTGGGGGCCCACTTCATTTAAATTTTATAAATCGTGGCTTCTTTTTGAGGGGTTCAGATCTTTCATAGAAGCCTCTTGGTACAGATCCACTAACATCTGCACCTCTTCTTCTCCTGTAACTAAATTCGCATATAGGCTTAAACAGCTTAAGAAGCAGATCATTGGTTGGATCAGGCCAGTCAGAAAGATA
This sequence comes from Posidonia australis, assembly GCA_024699735.1. Lineage (NCBI taxonomy): Eukaryota > Viridiplantae > Streptophyta > Magnoliopsida > Alismatales > Posidoniaceae > Posidonia > Posidonia australis. Next base: position 2,086 of record JAMKQA010011313.1, read on the forward strand.
AGAAGTAGCAAATTACCTTTTATTGAGTCCCGAATTGCTCATTTAGACTCTCTAGATGAATTACACCAGCTCACCACAGACTTGTTGTCTGAGAAAAAATATCTCCAGTCAGAACATTACTCACTACTTCAAGAACAAGAGGAATACTGGAAACAAAAGTCTAGAATTCAATGACTTAAGGCAGGGAACTCAAACACATCTTTCTTTCACAATATGGTTAATAGTAGAAGAAGAATCAATGCAATTCACTCTCTTAAGATAGGGGAAAACACTACCTTCTCTCCTTCCACCATTGCCAAGGAGTTAGAGAATCAATTCACTAGTCTATTCAATAAGCCTGTTAGAGCTAGTCCTGATTTGGATTGGGATTCCTTAATCCCCACTAAGATTCAGCATCCCCTGGTATTGGAAGCTGCCTTCTCCTTGGAGGAGATTTACAAGAACTTATTGCTCCTACCTGGAGATAAGGCCCCAGAATCTGATGGTTTTCCAATATTCTTTTTCCAACAATTTTGGGACATTCTCAAAGATGATATCTTGAAGGTTTTCAATCATCTGTTTCTTTCCTCAGAAACAGATTTCCTTCAACCAATTAATCAAACTTTCGTTACTCTTATCCTTAAGCTGGAAGGAGCACATCACATTAAAGATTTCAGGCCTATTAGTTTGCTAAATAGCTTATATAAAATTATTACTAAAACTTTGGCCTCCAGACTTTCCCTAGCCTTAGATAATATCATTGACAACTGCCAATGTGCCTTCATTCCAGGAAGACACATTGGAGATTGCTTTTGACATTACACTTCATGAAGGTGTCTGGTACTCCTGGTTATATCCTGAAATTGGATTTTGAGAAGGCTTTTGACAATGTTCAATGGGATTTTCTGTTGGACTCTCTCTCTGGTTTAGGCTGTGGACCTAAATGGATCAATTGGATAAAAATGTGTATCACTCATGCCAGTTTTTCCATTTTACTAAATAGTTCTCCCAAAGGGTTCTTCCCTTCCTCCAATGGGCTTAGGCAAGGTGATCCCCTGTCACCTCTTCTTTCTATCACAGTCACACACATTCTGAATACAATGATCTCTCTTGCTGTGGAGTCCAAGCTGATTTCTGACATCCAATTCCCTAATAGTGGTCCTAATATAGTAAACATTCAGTATGCAGATGACACTATCTTATTTTTGTCTGCTTGTGAGGCTAACATAATCAATATCAATAGGATTTTCTCTGGGTTGAAAATTAACTTTCATAAGTCCTCCCTCACTGGCATAGGAGTACCAAATTCACTTATCACTAGATCTGCCCAAATTTTGGGTTGTAACACTTCTCTTTTGCCTATAAAATATTTGGGACTTCCCCTCCTATGGAGGGCTACCTTCAATGACTGGTCTCCAATCATTGAAAAAATCTCAAAAAAATTGTCTTTTTAGAAGACAAAATAGTTGTTTCTTGGAGGTAGAGTAACTCTAGTTAACTCTGTCCTCTCAGCCATACCCACTTATTATCTATCTGTGTTACCCATTCTTGCAAAGGTTGTCAAAGACATTGATAAATACAGATCCAGATTTCTTTGGAAATCATATTCCTCCTCTTATACCATTGGACATCTGGTTAAATGGGATATACTTTGTAGGCCAAAGAATCAATATGGCTAGGGAATTCTTAATATTAAAAACTTTAATGTGGCTCTTAAATCAAAATTGCTCTGGCAGCTTCTCTCCACCACTTGCTCTCTTAAGTGGAAAGAACTTCTTAAGGCAAGATACTTTGCTAGGAATTGGCCTGGGGCCCTCCTAAATACATCCTTAGGCAGATCCTCACCATTATGGCAGGAACTGAAAGCATGTCATAATTTAGTCAACTGTTGTACCAGCCTTCAGGTTTAGAATGAATGTAGCATAATCTTCTGAGAAAGCAAATGGTGAGATGGGGTAAGACTTAAAAATCTTCTTCTTGACCTTTTCCTATTGACTAAAAATAAGAATGCCTCTCTTCTCGAGACATTGGACACCTTTAGGGTTGACTTTGGGAACTTATTTGCTAACCCTCATTTACAAACACTTAATAGTGAGGTTCAGGATCAGGCAGACCTTCTTTCCGTCATTTTGTCTAACCTGAATCTCAGTCTTGAGGACGATATCTTGCAGTGGAATTCTATAAATCATATCTTCTCAGTGAAATCATGTTATAATTTTATAATCGATGGTGGACTTAGGTTCAGACACTATGAACCCATCTGGTGAAATTGGGCCCCCTTGAAAATTAAAACTTTTTCCTGACTGGTGCTCTTTGACAGTCTTAACTAAGGCAAACTTATGTAAGAGGGGCTGGGTTGACCCTGTGAATTGTGTTTTTTGCAATACACATATGGAAACTATTACTCATCTATTCTTACATTGCCTTTTTGCTATTTCTATTTGGAGTGCATTTTCTCAAGGCCCTCTCTACCCTACTGTGTTTTCTATTGATGATCTGTTTATAATCTCTCTTCCATTAAAGCTAGCCATGCCTTCTAAAGGATGCTATACACTGCTCCAACTCATTCTGTGGGTTATATGGAAGGAAAGAAATAACCGTATTTTTAGAAGTATTTGTAAAGGTTCCAATATGTGTATTAATGAAGTTATTACTCTTATTCATGGTTGCATAGCTGCTTTAGCTTCAGGTTTTGACAAGAACGATGCCCTCTGCTCTATCACCTCCTTCTAGCAGACCCGTAACGCTGAGATCTTGTCCACTGGTGTTTCTTCCTGTAGGGATGCAGACTCTTCTAATCCCTGCCCTACTCCAGTGGATGATCTTTCCTGTTAGTCTTGCCTTTCTTTCTTTTTAGATAATTCTACTTTTTTTTTGGACATTTAAACTTTATTAGGTGGCATGTGTTGGTCGATATATTGCTTCATTTTGATTCGACAGTCCATATTTAGTGATTGTCTCAAACAATACTTTTTTGTACTCTATTTTTCCCCTGATTGGTTTAACTGTGGGACTTATATATCACAGTTTACCGATTACAACAAAAAAAAAAAAACTTTCCACACCACCTTTCTTATACTTTGAATACCTCAATTTCAAAATCTGCTCAGATGAGCGACTGTGAAGTGAATTACACTTGCCAAGTTGCTCGACTTGTGAAGAGCATCACGTCAGCAATCGTTTTTGCAAAATTTTCCTTATTAATTGCGCAAAATGGCGAGGTATGTAAAGATGATAGAGACAACAAGATTGTTGTAATTGATGGATCTCAGGTGTTGTAATTGATGGATGTGCTAGAGAGTTAGAGATTGTTGTAATTGGTGCATCACGAGCATGTGTCTCGTGTGTCCTTGCTAGAGAGTTAGAGAACTCTACAAAGATGCTGATGTTCTATGGCCTAAGGGCTAGTCCAAAGGTAGAAACAAATGGCAACTTAATTAAACCTTTGACGTAAAATCATGAACTTCTAGAAGGAGGAAGGCTCCAAATAATAATTGTTGTCGTGAACATGACCTCAGTGGTTCAGTGTCTGAGGTCCAAGGTCCATGGTCTGGAACACAGACGTCCCTGCTCCAAAATTTTCAGTCATCTAACTATGATGTGTCACTTTTCTGCATTTCTGTCTAATCCATTTACGATTTGCCGTCTCGTAGTGTCTAACCATGGTCTGGAACACAGACGTCCCTGCTCCAAAATTTCCAGTCGCCTAACCACGACGATGTCACTTTTCTGCTTTTCTGCCTGATCCAATTATTATTTGCCGTTTCGTAGTGTCTAACCATGGTCTGGAACAAAGATCAATTGCACCGGGACGTGTTTGGTGCCCACCACTTTTTAATTTCTTCCTTAGCTGTGGTCTGAAATGCCATTCGTTGGGCGTTTCATGCAATGGGACCTGTTGGAGATGAAGACTAGCAAAGCAGCCAAAGCATCCGCTTTCAATAAGCTTTGGGCAATCTTCCTTTTTATTTTCTAATGGAGTAATGGACCAGCCTCAATTTGAAGACCCAAATTCGATAACTCCTAAATCCTCTTTTGTTTCTTCTGAGAGTCATTCATCTTCCACAAGATGATTATTGTGGCTTTCAAAACCCTAAGCTTTGGTACAACAACATTTTTTTTTTCACTTTAAGATTTGTTACAGACGAAATGAACAACATATAGAAAGCATTTGCAATATGGTGCCATATGTTGCTTCGATTCGTAGGTCATGTCTTCATGCTTTCCTTTATTCCTTTGTCTTCTCTGGCCTTTCCATATGCTGTTTTAGTGGAGCAGCATTATTCACTGAAGGGGTGTTACTTTTTTGTTCTCCATTTGTAGCTTTTTTTGTAATTCGATTCTTTATTGTCTTCTTTCATTTCTGAAAATGTTGAATTTATGGATTTTTAGACAAACTTCCTACTTTTAATATGGACCTAGGCGTGTTTCCGGACAAGGATGGGAATACGGAAGTTGATGACCTATTTCTTGCATTTTTTTATGGGCCATTTTCTTCTATTCTCCGTTATCAAACAAAAATCTACACACTTCTAATTTTTTTATTTTTGACAATAAAGAGAGTTAACCAACTTACATGGTGCAGTTGACCAAGAGAAGTGAAACTTCCATTTCCTTTTTAGATTCGAATTTTACGAAACATAAGAAAAAAATATATACACATCCATATCAAAAAACACAATAAAGAGAATTACCTTTATAAATAATGAAAAGGTTACAAGATACTAAGATTACAAAAGTGATTAAAGATCATCAACAATGTTTCTAAGTCATGGAGTGCTCTCGAGTAGCAATCATGTCCCCTTATTAAAAAAGAATAACATCCCTAACGTAAAAATACAAGAAGTAACAAACAAACTCAAAATGAGAATAATTAAGTGTGGTAAATACGTAGAGTACATATATGCAGGTACTCAGCCACAACACTTTTTTTAAATTGGAGTAATCTAAATCTGTACGTACAAATGAAGAGGTTGATGGAAGTCTTAACTTAAAGGAATTTTAAAAGCTCTATTTATTTGTTCCTACTTCTGTATATAAATAATACATATGCCATGTACTTATTCTCCAACCACTATCTGATGATAATTTGACGCAAGAAGTCCATACAGAGTGAGAGAGTCTAGCTAATTGAATTCTCCACATCTAAACTCAACTATAGGAAGGCTCTAACATTTTTCTTTTCCGTTTTGTTGTCATTGGGATTATGACTGTTTCATACTGATGGGGCTCTGATGAGTCAAGTGGGGATTAAAAGGAAGCAGCTTGAACCGAACGATTCTAATAAGACATGCCCTGATACTGGAGTCAATCACTTGGAAACAATGAGAATGCATGGTTTGAGTAGATAATGGTTGCATGGCTTCCTCTTCGAAGAGGAAGCTCTGTGATAGCCCTGGCCATGGGTCGAGTGTCCGCCCCAAGGTCCTGGCGTCCCATCCAATGCTTGGATGAGACTGTGGCTTTTCTACCCTTCATACGGTGCTATCATAACTACCCCACCTCCATAGATCATCATCGCCGTTACGCTAGCTCTCGCCATCATTCTCCCTACTGTGTACTTGATCCTGCTCTCTTTAATACGTCCTATCCACAACCTTTCGTCATTAATGCTTCAGCTTCTTGTCATCTTTATGCCTCTTCCGCCGTTCGAGGGCCGTGTTACCTCGTCTCAGTCCACTTGCATGTGCTTTGCTAACTCTGAGCCTCCTTGACTGGGGCACGTGGCGCTCAGCTATGGGTTGGAGAATCCAGCCGGTATCAAATACTGTGACGTAAGTACAATCAAACAGTCGTTTTGCTGATCTTCCAACCTCCCAGCTATTGATTGTCACTATGCTTACTCCGATTAGCTTATCTTCTCCGTGACCACTGCATTGTTTGAATATTGACTGCTCTTTGCCACTTAGATCCTCCCACTTGTCTGTTCGATTACGTTGTAGTATGAATTTGACGTGCATTGAGGTTTGTTCCTCTACGCTTGTGTTTATCTGAACTGCATGCTGACTGAGTTTGAAAATGAAGAGAAAACTTGTAGTTAGAGTTGGAAACAAAGATCCCATCGGACTTGACTCGGTCGGATCGATCATAGGTTGGATCTAGCCAGGCAAGGGGTTTGGTCAGGTCGAGCCTTTATTGATAGGTCATGGGTTCAGTACGGTTCATGGTTCGTTGGTGGATTAGGTCTGGGAGGTCAGTCGGATCGATCCATGGCCTACGGTCTTTTGGTTTATTTTTATATTTTTTTAATTTCCAAAACGATCTGGTGGTTCGAGTTGATGTAGTCTAATTTACGAGTTAAAATGAACCTACTCTACGAACTTGAACGGTATGACATGTGGGCTCGACATAACTCACGATTCACGACGAATTTGGCCAGATCCTGCCCATTTCTAGGATACATGGGGCCAAGTCGTGTTGGGTCTAGGTCGGGCCAAACAGTCTAGGTCCGGTCTGATCTGATTTCCATGTCTACTTGTAATACACAAATAATTATTCAAGCTTGGTTCGATATTAATTATAGATATGGATTTAAGTATCATATCTAATTAGTTTGTATTAATCCTGAACAAACATAATTAAATGGTTGTTAGCCTAGTGGGCTAACTAAACTCGAGCTCAACTTGAAACTTACGTGCTATCTTGGATTATTGCATATCTTTTTCTGTTAAAAAAGAAAGAAAAGAATGCGTTGTTCTTTAGCCTACCCGTTGTCCTTCTTCTAATGATACAACCTAATGGAATCGTCACATTACTTTGTGAGCCCTAGCATGATTTGCTACTTTTTAAAATTAGGTTTGACTCTTAGGGTTTGTTTGTGTATAAGATTTGATTAAGATTAGAATCGAAGAGTTAAAGGAAATTTGAAGAAATTGATTTTCCATAGGAAGGAAGGAAATTTAATTATCTTTTGACTTATTTTCTAATATTTGTATATGTCATGAAAATAATAAGAAAGTGAATTTTGAATGTGTGTAAAATTAGAAAAAGATTATATATATTTGTAAATAAATATTTTCATGCACTATTATTTGATAATAACATTTATTAAAAACATTATGATTATTAATTATTAGACAATAAATTTTTTAAAATCATTATGTATCAAACAAATATCAATTATGTGAAAATCATTAATATATAAGAAATAACTCAATGAAATTGAGTATTTACAAACCTTGATTAGAGAAGAGAGTGAATTGTAGTGAAATCTCAAAAGATGAGTAAGGAAATGACTTCCATGATGTTTACACATATTTGGGAAAGTAATGGAATTGATTTTTTGTCAAATCATTTCCTATGTTGTGCATAAACACCTTGATTTGGATGATTAATTGAAAACTGAATTTCCTTTAAATCAATTCTAGATAACGCACTCATCTTTTGACGGACCATGACGTCGTTAGCTGTAAATGTTGAAAAACTTAAAAATATCATTTTAACCCCTTATAAATTACTTAATCACCAATATGACTAAATTTTTAACTAGATAATATTTTCATTTTCTCCTCCTTTCTTCTATAACTACAAGCCATCAATTAATGATTAAACATATTAAAAAAATAAAAATAAGAACAATCACATTACAAACTTACTAATAATACACAAGTAATATTGATATTTAATTATTAAACATACCAAAAAATTAAAATAAAATTTTAACCACAATCATAACCAATAATTAAAAGTCTACACTAATTTAAACATATCAACTAAATCAAAAATAATTCAAAAATAGTTGTATTACTTAAGTATGCTAAAAAAATTAACAATGAAATGATTAACCCTAATCACTTCAAAATTACTAATTATGCACAAGTCATATTATCAATGATTAAGCAGACTAAAAACTAAAAGATGATTAATAATAATCATAGCCAATAACAAACTCCAAATAATTCAAGCATTCTAGCTTACTTACTAAACTAAGACTAATTTAATCTAATATCATGTCCAAAGTATTCATATACCTATATCTAATTCAAACTAACAAATAGTATGATAAACAAATTAAAAATAAACATGTACTAAGCACGACAATAGATTAAATTATGTCTTCAAAATAATTAGTTATTATGATGCATAAAATGATAAAATGTTAGAAAAGAAAAGTGTAACATTTTAGAGATAAACATTAGTAAACTCCTCATAAATGTAATGTAAAGTACATAAAATTACTTCAAAGTAGATTAAAATAAATTTAGAAAGTAAATCCCTAGATTCCTATTACAAATGGCATGAAAATAAGTATAAATAACTCAACTAGACCTAATACTTCTTAATATGAGGTTCTATTTATAATTTTCCTTAATAAATAAATATTAGTGTTTTACTTATGCATAGTTAGTAATTTTTATGTGATTATTCTTAAGTATTTTTTAAATTTTTAAGTGTGTTTAATCATTAAATAATGGTGTGTAGTTGTAGATGAAATGAGAACATATGGTTATAAAAAAAAGACCTTGTTGGTGGTTTAAACAAATTGTTGGAGATAAAATGAAAATTTAAATGACCCTTTTTTTTCTTTTTGTAACGAGCAAACTTAGGCGATCCAACTAGTAAGTACAACAGCGACTTCATGTCGACCCGGACGCGAGGCGCGAGGTTAGACCTTCCTTTAACTCAAAACTTAGAAAATTGCTTGGCTTATGTTGATAAAGTTTGCTAATAAAATCTTGGATAGACCCTCACCTTATTAGAGAACTACACCTACGAAAGTCAGGATTCACGTTCAGGCGAGATAAATCTCTGAAAATTTAAATGACCTTAGTAGATTGGTTTCTTTTGCGTCGACATCAAAATGTGAGACCCTTTTGGCTGCAGGTTCTTTTTGAAGGGCAGTGCCTGACTATATCTCTGCTTGGCCTCATCTCTTCCATCAAAATTCATGTCTAGCTATATGATCTTAAATTTTCATGTGAATACATAAGTGCATGAAAACTAGCTCTTACGTGCAAAATTTTGGGCTTATTCATGTGACCCGTAAAGCTTCTCTCCGTAAATGACAGATAATAAGATTGTCAGGATTTGCTCACTGATTCTTAAGGTAGATCACAGTTGTATCAACTTCTGATCTTGTCTTTACTTGTTACGTGGTATATTTGATGCCATTCTTGGTCAGATTGTTAGTTGGAGTGATTTTATAACAAAGGTCACACGAACAATGTCGAAACAGATATGAAAGGACGAACAAGAGTTGCACACTTGCACTTCATGCAATGTTGTTAACGGT
>JAMKQA010011314.1:0-12162 GCA_024699735.1 Posidonia australis
GTTTCTCCAGAGTTGAGAACAAAGGTTTATGAACGAGCATGAGGTTTTGAAAGAAAAGAAAAGAAAGTTTGAAATGCCATTGTTTTCCATGTTTTCTAGTTGAACATGTGGTTTTGGCAATGATAGTTGTTTGGCAATGGTTTTCAGTGGATTTTAGCAGTTGTTTTGGGGTGCGTACTGGGTGACATTCCTGTCACTCACGTGTGTTTTTCCTTGTCCCCTTGTTTCAGGTGCTCAGGTGTAGGAGCAGTCTAGTCTGGTGCATCTTTTCGAGCCACGTTTGCCGTACACAGGTCTGAGTGATTAGATTTATTTATTTTATTCTGCCATTTAAATTCTTTTAGTTGTACTTGAGTAGTTATTGTATTGTTGTGTAGCACTGGGGTGTTACATTTATCCAAAGCCAGGAACACTCACCCTTGAGTAGGAGATCATCCTCCTAGCATAGGGAAAAGCCCTCTCATCCATAACTTCCTCAAAGTCCCTTCTTTTGCATCACTTAGAGGCCATTTGGGGGGGAGGAGATCCCTGTTTTCTTCAGCTACCAAGGTCATCTCGAGTCACTTGAGGAGGAGTACAAGAGCACACCAACAGGTAGGCATCTAGACTTTCTCATAGCTAGATTTCCTTTCATAAATATGGGTTCATTTTAGAGAAGACTTATATGATGAATATGTTGATTTTATACTTGTTGGATCACCTTTTATTGCGTGATATTCATAAGGATCATGACTTTTATGCAATTATACCAATCATGTTATGTTCTTGTATTGTTGGATGAGATATATGCATGCCTTGTTGTCTCTTTTTACTGAATTTTTGAGATGTGCAATATTTGATGGGTTTGTGTTTTATTCATATTCTAGATACAATAGGAATGGTTTGATGGGTTCATTCCCTTTTTTGTTGTGTGCATCTATGTCGTTCTTCTTGCATGTGCTTTGGTGTTGACTTTGTGCGTTAGACATAACCTCATGATTTTTATCTAAGTAGGATTGTGTGGTCTTGTATGAGGCTTATTGTCCATAAGCACAAGACCCACGCTATGATGTCTTGGGTTTATCCTTCCTTTGATGGCTTTATGGAAGAGAAATGAATCTATATGTGATCAGATTTTCTAGAGGTCTAGGGTGCATATTCAGATGGTCTTAAGCATATTTATAATATTTCATATTGCATAGCATATCAGTTTGGTTGCTCTGTGATTTCTGAGTTTCACTTTAGTGGCACACATTGTTAGCACACTTTAGTGGAGTACATAGGTGGCGCACCAAATAGGAGCACATAGATGGCGCACCTAATAGGAGCACATTGTTGACGTACCAAACAGGCGCACCTGCCTATTTCGGTGCACCAACAGTGACTTTTGGCATAATATTTAATATGGTTCCTGATTTGCTTTGCTTCTGGTTTTTTTTTGGGTGTCCTCCTGGATATATCAGGATGACTCCAGTCTGATTTCATCCTCTTTTATGCATGATAGTTTAGGTTTTGCATGTATTAAAGTGAGGACGTTAGTCACTCGATATTGCTGGATCTATGGTTATTTCCGCGCCATATTCTTGCACCAGTATTCGATCCATGACTTGTGTGATCTTTCAGAGCATTAGGACACATCCTACAGTTCCTCTACCCATGTTTAGCGTAAGGCACCACTTGCATATAGCGTCGCATTGTATATCGCTCTCGGATGTACAAAAATAGCCTGAAAGCCAACATTTCATATAAGTAAACGAGAAATCCATGAAAGACCGACTTTCCGGGCGCACGAGGGTGCCTAATACCTTCCTCGTGCTTAATAGGGATCCTTACCCATTTTCTGGCTCTTGATTGACCTTTTCCATTGGTTTTATTGCATAGTTTTAATGTTTTAAAACGGATTTTCTTGTCTCCCGTTTTTAAAGTAAACTAGGTGACGACTCCCGCATTTATCATTGTTTTTATTATTTTTACCGTGACTCCGCTGGTCCTCGTGCATTTGGCCTTCCACGCCACGCACGAGGCTGTCGTCGGCATGGTTACATGAAGTTAAAAGTGCTTTGTCCCACCAACATTTTATCAATTCTGAAGTTATTAGCATGAAATTTATCATGTTGGTTAAATTTCTATTTTCCTTTTCAGCAATACTATTTGATTGAGGAAAATATGGTGAAGTTAATTGATGTATAATTCTAAATTATTTACAATATTTTTGAATTTCAGTTGACCTATATTTTCCTTCCCTATTCGATCTCACTTTTTTTTTTATTAATTTTCCAATTTACCTTTTAGCCATAGCTTTGTAAATTAATAATTTTTCCATGACTTTGTCTTTATGTTTCATAAGAAACACATAACAATTTTTGGAAAAAAAATCGTCTATAAAAGTTACAAAGTATTTTTTTTACCTCTTTTAATTAATTTATTATTCATTTCACATATATTTGTGTGAATTAATTCTAATAACTCAGTCTCTCTATGTTGAAGTGATTTAAATGATTTTCTAAGTTGCTTAGTTTAACACATGTTTGGTACTTCTCATACATGTCATTTTGAAGTTTAGAGATTAATTCTAAATCTATCATTCTACTCATACAAACTTTATTAACATGTCTTAATTCCTAATCTTAAATGCCACATATCAAATACTTCAATAAAGCATACAGTAGGAGGAATTTTATTAACAATAGAAGTTTTTTTTTCTGGATTAGCAGAAATAACTAAGAATAATTCTAAAGTAATTAACCAAAATTTCATTAGATGTTGTCACCTCTTGAAACTCTAGCTAGTAAACTTCTCAAGTATAAGAAAAGTAAGCTGTGTAATTTTTGTAGATAAATAAGTATCCATGATTAAAGATTAATAAATAGTGGGAAAGACACAAATTAACAAATTAAAACCAAATAAAAAACCTATTACCAGAACAACCCAAATGGCACACTAATATCAAAATTAAATCCTATTTAAATATGAAAATTGAGGAAAAAACTACCAATTTGTGGTAAAGTTGTGTCTATAATTCAACAATACAAGTTTAGGTAAACAAATATAAATCAATATCAGATATAAAAGATAAAATATATGTAGCTTGATTTGAAGATATCAAACACAATATTAAATGTATTGCTGAAATCAGATTGCTGAATGGTATAGAGAGATGTTTCTAAATGGCAAGAAATAATATATGAAAACAAAAGTGTAAATGGAATAAAAAGTTGTAAATATTACTAAAACTCAATTCTAAAATGAGATCCACTTGTCCACTTGCATATGTTTTTTTCTTTTTTTTTTTGATATCGGTATGTATATATTTTCTTCTTGCGGTCCGTGAGATTCGAACCTGGGAGGGAGGTGGAAGTTCCACTCCTCCTGGCCAACTACACATGGTAGTTGGTTTCCACTTGCATATGTTACCATCAATTGTATTTTACCTAGAAAACCGTGAGATCAAAGTTATATAAAGCTACACAAAAATTATATTTTTATTGCTTTATTGTATTTTATATGAAAAAAAATCAAAATTATCTTTTCTTTATTATATTTTATTGCTGAGATATCTGAAATCTATATAGGTAAAATAAAATTACATTATTTGTCTAAATCTCTTTGTTCTTAAACATTACTTGTTATGATTTATTTTAATCCTAAATCTATATAGGTATCATAGATATTTTTTTCTTCAAGATTATTAGAATTTTTAGGCTAATATCAACAGTAATATGATTGAATGTAAAATGATATATAGAAAGATGACGAATAATTAACAATAAAGAGAATAACAAAAGGATCTTCGTTTTTGGCGAAGATGGACGGATCTCTTAACTTGAAAAAAAAATCGCTGTTATAGATAAGGATTTTTCGCTTCCTTTACAAGGATATGATGCTAAGATCTCTAAAGATATAAGCTGTTTGAAATCTTCGAATTGTACAATAATGTTTTTTTTTTTTGTTAACGGTTTAGGTGAATTTTTATGCATGTCTCAGGATTCGAACCCGAGACCTGTGGCTAGTTTAAGGTTCTCCCAGCCACTGTGACAATGAGACATTATCAATTGTACAATAACGTTACAGTCAAAGAAAAAGGAAAGAAAGAAGAAGTAAAAAAGATTTTTCTCCTTTTTTTTAACGAAACACAACTATTAAATATATAAATGAGAGAAAACACATTGTTGGTTAATACGATTCCCATCACAAAAATAAATAATATAATCATAGAAAATACACATAATAATATAGTAAATAATATATTAAAAAGTATTAAAGATATTTTAAATTAGATAATTAAAGTTAAAACTATTATATTCAATACTATCAAAGTAGACTTAAATATACCATTGATAAGTTCTGATCGACCAAAATTTCAGTGTTATAATTACGTTTGTCATTGTTGTTATGTCCATACATGTAAAAAAAACTTGGTATTGAGGTAATGAGGTGGTTGCAATTATTACTTGTGTGTATTGTTAAATTTTGTTGTTGTTAAATTTTTGACATTCCTTTTGTGTATTAATAAACATATCTTGATGTTGTTGTTGTTGTTGTTGTTGTTGTTGTTATTTCATGATTGTAATGTGAAACTGAAGGTTTGTTGTATAATCATTCTTTGATTCTCATCTTCTTCTTGTTTATAGCTGCTCTTAATGAATTTAGGTTCTTTATTTCAACAATTTTTAACTATGACAAAGATGGGTATTGATGTTTATGTTAGAAGGTACTGTGGTTTATCTTAAAAGATACAAATGTTTATGGCATATTCAGATATTTCTTAATATTGGTATTGTTTATTTATGATGTCTTTTTTCTTCTATATCTCGTGACTTATTCTATTGTTTTTTGTTCAATATGTTGCAGGTAGGACGCATATGAACTCCAAGGTGATTTTTTCTTTACTATTCTTTCGATAAATTCCTTGCATACTTTGTTATGTTTTATTCGTTTTTGTTTGTTTTCCTTCTTCTTTGTTTTTTTTTGTAACGTTAATGATATTATATTAATTTCTTGATTATAAATCCACCATCAAGAATTAAAGTATATCTCAAATATCACATGAGCCTTGAGTCTCAGAGAACCCCAAAAAAATCAGCTACATCCAAAGAATGAAGGCAGCAAGTGTCCAAAAGATTATGATTTTTCTTCTTCTTTGTTGGGTTCCTGGATTTGATTCTAGTTACAATTGTTTGTTTGTTTTTTCTTTATTTTTATGATTGTGATTGGGAGCTCTTTGATATGTTGTTTAGATTTTTGGATAATCACGATGAAGTTTGGGTAAAATCATGAGTTTATGTGCATCTGTTATTATCATTGGAAGTAATGAAGAAAATGCAGTGTAACTTAAGTTATTTGAATGTGTCAAGTTGCAGGTATTGATTGTCAAAATTCTTGATATGTATTATCTATTTATATCGTGTGAAGGTTATGCATTGCGTGAAGCTGTCATTGAGGATAATTCGTAGTATTATTTATAACCACTGATTTGTTGCACCCACACACACACATTGACTGTGCTATAGATTGTCTTTTTATAATATTATTATATTTTGGTAGGGTCTTGAATGTAAAATGTAATTATACTATTATCATTATTTATAAAAATGCAGTCATTAAAACGTAATATTACATTAATTGTGCTACACACTGTAGCTACGGGTCGTTAACTTTGGGGATATCTTTTTTAAAATTTTTTTGAAATCGGTAAATGTCTATATATTTTTTCCTGTGGGGTTCTTATCATGTTAGTTGATTAATTTTCCGATGTTTTCATTCCACAACTGGTTGACTATCGGGGAAACCATCGACAAGCAAATGTCGGTGATTTAATTCTACTAAGGTTTGAATCCTTGGCAAAAGTGGATTTTCCGCTAATGTTTCATATAATTGGAGATGTTCATTTTATGTTTTCTAGATTAATTATTCATCGTTGATGTCTATTATCTATATTTAGCCTATAGTAGCAACAGCAGTAGTATTTTACAAGGAAGAGGTGTTGTGAGTTGGCAGAACTCGTCGTCACTCATGTTAGGAGAGGTCCATTTGACAACTTGGGGCTACAATGTTGGATTTTAACATTGATTCAGTGCTATTCGGAACTTTTGGTTTCAATTTTTGTATAATACTGATAATATAGACTTTATTAGACTGACATAGCCTTGAAGAAATATAGATGACCGTTTTCGAAAACAACTTGGGACTACATTTCAAGTTATGGTTTGAGTTATGGATTTGAAAAAGAAAAAACCGAGATAGCAAACAAGGGTTGCAAAATCACATTGTTTGCATGATTTATTTATTTATTTTACATGAAAATGTGTGTGTTTGATGTCCTTTGATTTCCATAAGACACAAGTACCTCATATTGCAATTTTACAACATAGGTTCAGTTATTAGAATATCCTTAACAAGGTATCTGCATAAGAGCAAAAATGTAGGATCACTCATCCCCCTGTGAATGGTTGGATTTGGTCTGATGGTCGTAGACGTTAGTGTGCATATGACTCAAGTAAATCAAACCTTTGAATCAGATTCAGTCAAGAGTTTGAAGTTATTGGTCTTCGCCAAATCGCGGATGACTGGAGAACGGAGAGAGACCCATTCCCCCACCTAGCTCTTGCATAAGTCAACGGTTTTTCCTAGATTTCAATGTCTAAGTCCTCCCCTGTAGAGGTCACAACGTAGAAAATAGGTTTTGCCACGTCGAACTTTATCCTCAAGAGTACTCCGGAACCTTTTCCATTAAACAATATACCATGCGTACTAACGACGAAACACCCTTCAGTTGACTGTCCTCCCCAACACCATAGTCATCACATGCGACCTCATCAACATTTACTTTCAACCCTACCTTTTCTTAATTCTTTACGTACCGTGGCCGGTTTCCCTTGCTCTCCGAGCTTCCTTCCTTTACGACGCGTGTGTTCTCCAGCCTCTGCTTGCTACTCCAGCACTCTCTTCCCCTAAAACAAAAAGGCCTACTACATCTTCCATTATTGCACACTACAGTTTAACCGAGACGACACCCCCGAATACATTCATCGAGCTCGCATCCATGGCATCTTGGCCCGTTGCAGCGCTTGGATTGGCTGTTGTTGCCTCAAGTAAGGCACAAATGCAAAGGTGCCGTGCATGTGACGGGTGGGACCCATCGCCAGATGTCCCTCACTTCAAAGGTGCAGAGGGGAAGTCGGGGAGAGGAAGTGGCAGCCAATGGTCCTGTCATTTCCTCCATGTGGGTGAGAGGGAATATATCGCCATCCATTTTCCGAAACGCAATTGTAATCGCGTCTATCACGTACCTACACATGTGACTGTGTTTTGTTATGCTCTTGCTTTACTCTTCTTTTCCCCTTCTTCTTTTCGTTTGAATTACTATGCATGAACACCAATTTCCACCTTTTTTTTTTTAAATAATAATAATAATAAGCTAAGGGCTAAATTGCAAGTCTAACGCAATAATTGGAGAGTGCGGTGGGCCATGGGGAAGGAGGGAGTCGCTTTTTGCGTGGGCGGCCGCTCCCACGCAGTGACTCGGAAGTTGTCACGTCATTTCGTCCACGTGGCTGTGTGCTAGCGGTTCTTCTGGCCACTTTCGCATTCCTATTGGGCGCGGTCGATCTCCGATTCTTCGTGTGTTTGCAAAAAAAAATAAAATCGGACTCTTCGTGGGAGACTTCGAGCTGGTCTTTAATGAAGTTCGAATTTCAAATGTTTTAGTTTTTTATATTCGAGAAAAGGTCCACCGGGCCCATTCTCGTGAACGTTGCGGTTATCCAAGTGGGTGCTAATTTTATCTCCTCGGTTATTTACTTATTTATGGTGACGGGATTTTAGGAACGATTTGATATGTTCGCTGTAAAATAACATGTTGAGATTCGCGTACGAACATGGCCCAAACAATAAATGGAAAAGTAAGGGCATTGTAATAGTGGTGCTTACACGTATCGTATATAAGGAATTACGAGATGTCCGATCAGGATAGGCTACACTTTCAAGATATCAATAGATTGCATTATATTTTATTAGAGCAATGATATAAGATACAGAGAAATCAAAATCATGAGTACCCCGCAAGGACAGAGTGACAAATGTCATTCTTTCCAGCTAAAGAATTCGGGATGGTGATGAGTCTTGATGAGGTGCCCCAATCCAAAGACACTAGAAGTCATAAGATTTTTATTGTGCGTTCGACTGTAATGGTGTGTTTATGTATATACGGAAACTAAGGACAAATATTTTCCTTACAAATTCTACTAATATGAATAGGCAAAACAAAGAAATATTTTTAACAAAATGGATTTATCTTTTAACGAAAAATATGTACAAATATTATAATATTGGATATATTTTTTAGTCAAAAGAATAATAATTTCTTTTACATCAATTTATGTTCCTTTTCAAATACACAAAAATCCAAGACCATGATCAAATCCTAAATGATGATTTGGGAAAAGTCAATGGACACTTAAAAAGTGTCATATAGCTTTAATGGGAAATTAGTTTCCCTTTCACCCCCAAAAAAATGCCTAAATGCTGAAACAGAACATCCTGAGCCTAAAGACAATCGGACAAGCGACTTGAAGGGTCATGCAACTAGCGCTAGGGGCCAATCAAATGTCCTACATGAGCAATCTCCAACAAAAGGGTCGATCCAACGTCCAACATGAGTAATTTCCAACAAGAGGGCGGAATGACTGTTTAACCTGGGCGACCTAGGCAATGACATACAATCCTCATCGACGTTACAAAATTAAGGTGCCATACTTATCCAAAGATTAGCATGTGGACACACTAACACTTCATAGACTTGTGTAGTTCTTTATACACATAGTGACATTGTGTATTCCCAACAAAATGGCAACTCTAATGGAGCTATGCTACCTGACACTTGATAGAGTCAACTGACACACCTGCAGCACCCAACGGCCAATAATCATCACTATATCTTGCAAGCACACATTCATCACGTATAGCTCTCCTGTTAGATAGGACTGTAAGTAGATAAGGATAGACCTACTAATCCGACTCGACCCAATCTGTTAAGAACGAGTAAGGATAGAGGTTTTATCAACTCATTCACTCGTTAACCTATTACCTGCTTCACCATCTTCTTAGTGGATAAGGGTAAAAATGTACTATTTAAGGTCACGCGTTAAATTTTTAACTCGTAAGTATAACTGTTATTACACACACATATATATATAAAGTTAAACCAAACTTAAAAATAAAAAATATTTATTTCTTACAGTTGGTCCTAAACCATACTGCAATACATCCTTAATCCCTATTTCCAACTCAAATGGTCAATTCAACGAAAAAGTAGAAAATATTATCAACTCAACACTTAATTGACTACTGATTCATCTGCTTGGTCTTTGTACACAATTTCTACACATGTAAAAAAGTTGATGGAAGTAAGTTTCTTTCCTTTTTTTTTTGTTGTATTATGGGATATTTTACATACTGTAACAAGTTAGTAGATTTCAGTTATAACCTAAAACAAATAATGTGTGATCAAATATACCTTATCATTACAACAGAATTTGATGACTCATTTATCTGCATCGCTATCCGCTAACCAAAAGGGTAGTGGATAGGATGATGGTTAAGTTTTTTTGGAATGGATATTAATCCAATCCGTCACCTGCTAATAAGGAGTGGATAAGGATAAAGGTGAATTCTATATCCGACTCGACCCGACCTGACTTACAGTTCTACTGCTAGAGTTGGACGTGCACCATAGTAATTTTCTACTAACATTCAAATATAAATACACCACAGGCTTGGATCTTTTTTGAAGATTATGAATACTCTATCTTAAAATTTAATCTCTCATTATTCACTTAAGCATTATGATTGTTTTTTCTTGCTGTTCGAAGGTTCACACATTACTTGCTTGAACAAGCGGATTGTGAATCAACTTGTCTTAAGTCAGCAGTTCAATAGCTTAATGACTTCAACCATACAATTTTCACAA
Source organism: Posidonia australis (assembly GCA_024699735.1). NCBI lineage: Eukaryota > Viridiplantae > Streptophyta > Magnoliopsida > Alismatales > Posidoniaceae > Posidonia > Posidonia australis. The sequence goes on from JAMKQA010011314.1 coordinate 9,947, forward strand.
AGGACATGCACGAACAGTTGTTGGGAAGTCCACGTCTCCTTGTTAAACTTCCAGGCTCTTGAGTTAAGGCAAACCAAGAAAACGGGTGGCTTTGCAAAAAAAAAAAAAGTATTCCAGAAACAGATTTCCAAGTGCCTCTAATTCGTTATTACGTCTGCACATAAAATGGTAAGGAAATTACAGAATATTTGTGCTGTTGCCCACGCATGATGCGTCTAGTCAGAGTACCAATTGGGGAATGATTCCCTAGTCATTATGAGGTGTTTATTCTCCTTGACGTAAACTGATCAAAACTAATAAGGTCGTGGCAGAATAGTAGATCGAAAGAAGAGGTTAGGAATGATGGGCCACACACACACCAATAGGCATTAGCACCAGGGCTTGGAAAGGTCTGTGTTGCAGTGTTCATCTTTCCAATACCTGTGGCGTTGGGTTGGGGACAAGCAACATGCACATGGGGTTGGGGCACATGCACGATCATGACCTGTGCGGTTGTGTGTTATCCGGTTGCGTGGAGACGTCATACACGTACCCTCGGGAGTTTGGTTGGGCGCTTTCCATCTTCTATACATGTTGATTTGAATTGTTATTGCCGGTTGTTGATTCTGTTACATACACTACTGTGGCAAATAGAACTGACCAGGGATCCAATGCCTACCATTATCATTTTGCTTGATCTGGCGAAGCACACGTAATTTTTCTTGCCGGGTTTCTGACGTGTACCGACCTCCATGAAAGAGGTTGGCCTGTCGATCCATTTACATGCCAACAAATTTGCATACAAAGTACGATTTTTTTAAAAGGCAAATAATATTATTGTGATATTCAATTCTGAGATATCTTAAATTTTAAATTCAAAGATAATTAAAATTTGAATTTAAGATAATCGACTTTCCTATAAATAAAGGCCCTTCTCATTTATCAAGAAAGATTAACATTCAGTATCTAAATCCACAAACGATCTACATTTAGAAATCTAGAGACCTTCATCTTGAGAGAGAGAGAATCAAAAGGTTGCTTGTGGTAAAATTAAAATATTTTGTCTCAATTTTGATGATAACAAAACATATTTGTGAGTTAACCGTCTTAATAGGTCAAAGAAGAATTCTTATAGATTTTGCAAAAAAAGAATGTGAAATAGACTAAGAAGGAACATATGTGCAAAATCAAGTGAAGTTTAACGAAGATTGAAGATCAAGCTTTTATTGTAATTAAAATATCATATAACTGTAATATGTTGAACTTTAGGAACTTGTAATAATCTCCCAAATACTTTCATAGTACTTTAGGAAAATAGTCTTAGTCTCAAAATCCATCATTCATTGAAAACATTCATTATAAAGCTAAGACAAGGCATTTCAGCATACATAATATTTTTGATATATCGAATAAAGACTAAACGAATTTACAACAGAGGTCTAAAACGACATACCGGATATTTCCTGATATACCGAAATCTAGGGTGATTGGGTTTACAACCTAGAGCATCTTCAACATACTGATATATTTTAGTCTACTAAAGTATTCGATTGTTGTGGATTTTGGTCAATCAAATGATTGCGACATATTAAACTGGTAACTGTTTGTGAAGTTAGAGGAAAAATATAAACGTTACATACACATTTCTCTCAGTATTTTCCTATAAATAGGATCCCTTACAACCCAATAATATACACACTTATCAGAAAGCTTCAAGCCACATTATTTTCCAAGCATTTCACTCCTATTGAGTGAAACAAAATTTCTAAATAAGAGAGTTTCACTTTCATCATACATTGTCAAAAGGAGTTTCAAAAATTGTATAAAAAGAGTTGCTGGACAAGGGATTTATCAGGCCGAGTGTGTTTCCGTGGAGAGCGCCTGTCTTGTTTGTCCGTAGAAGAATGGTTCGCTCTAATTGTGTATAGATTATCGGATGTTGAACTAGATCACGGTGAAGAACAAGTATCCCCTGCCCCGCATTGATGACTTGTTTGACTAGTTTCAGTATGCATCGGTGTTCTCGAAGATTGATCTGAGGTCAGGGTATCACCAGTTGAGGATACGAGACTTAGACATTGTAACGCCTCGAACTCGGGCACGCTACTAAACAATAGCATCATAAGCCTAATTACACAAATTACAGAATAAAAAGACTGTAACCAGGCTCACCTCTAGGATCACGATGCGCGGCTAGAAACTCCGATTCCTGCACCGGAAACTGGCTGCACGCGGTC
>JAMKQA010011315.1:0-11951 GCA_024699735.1 Posidonia australis
TATTTAGCAAGCACATAGAGCAATTTGCGAGGAATTGTCCTCGCTAAAACTGCAACGACCATACAATCGCATTATATTTAGCGAGCACTTACCGACGACTTACGAGGATATCGCGAGGACCTTACGAGGACATATTTCCTCGTAATGTCCTCGCTCTATATGGACGAGCACATTGCGAGGATAAATCCTCGCAGTATTGATTTAACGATGTACGTAGCTACGAGGACAATTAGTCCTCACAAAGTCCTCGTTATACTGCCTAGCGAGGAGTTTGCGAGGACTTCGCGAGGAACATTGTCCTCGCTAAACGTCGATTTTGTTGTAGTGGACGTCTGTTAAATATCACTATCCGTTGGTAAGCAAGATTGGTCTGCCATGCTCCTATCCTTTTTGGATTGGTATCCCAAACTACCTAGATGGCTGTAGACGTGGATTTTTGATGTTGTAGAATTATCACCGTGTCCACTCGTGTTGATAATTCTTTGTGATTGCTACTTGCCAATTTGCTTTCACTTGTTAACAAGGTACCTTACAAAAGTATGGAGGTTGTGGTTGTGTAGGTTCTCAGATCACTGGGTCAGTGGTAGGATGCTGTCTAGCGATGTCCTTATGCTTATATGTATCCTTTCTTTCAAAACAAACAAGAAAACAAGAAAAACAAAAGATCTGGATTAGTCTAAGTACAGATAGAGTAACATGAATAAACAATAAATAACATTTATAACTGAAATAAAATACTGACTGGAGGTTGCCCCCGCATGCATATGTCATGAGCAATTACGTATGCAATGTTTATTTGAAATAAATGAAAGAAAAAAAGGAAGATACTCCTTTCACCCTTGGTGCCTTGGCATGGGGTTTGGAGGAAGTGGAGGCCGGTTTACGGAGCTCCAGGAATGCGCTTTGGCTTCGAAAAGAGTTGGATCTCTAGGATCTAAACTTTGTCAGGAGGATTGGACATGGAGGAGGGGCTCTCTCTCTCTCTCTCTCACTCACAAGATCTCTCTCTCAAGCTCTCAAGGGTTTCTAATGGCTTCTTAGAAAATTTGAAGTGCCTCCCATTAGGTTGAAGACCTAGGGAGTCTATTTATAGAGTTTAGAGGCTCCAAATCTCATCATTGATGAGTGGGAGATCAAGGGCTAGGATCAAATTTGTTTTAAAAGGTAAAAATCGTTTATTAGATCTCGTTGCCTATGCAAGAGGCGACAGAATCATACAATTGCCGCCTGTAGTGGTGACGAGAAGATTGACTCTGGATTCCATACACGCGGTGAATCAACAGCTAGCTAGCACAAAATCTGCCATGTAAGCTAGTCGCTTGTGCATGTGACGTCGAGAAACTAAAAAGGAATTTTTTTGCAAAATTAAGATCACAAAGTATCAAATTATGAATCCATTAGCAGTGTGAACACAATCAACACATAAAAATCATTCTCGTAATTAAGAGATATTTAAAATATATTTCCAAATCCATATCAAACTTAAAATGTTAAGTAAATTGAATATGAAAATAAAATCTTCAATAATTACGAGAAAATATCAATCAAAATCAAGGATAAATCTAATTTAGTTTAGATTCGTAATTTTCTTGATTTTTTAAATTTATCTTTATTTTCTTGGCATCTTCAATTAAATATAAGTTATAACATTAAAATGTGATAGCCTATCATAAAAAGCTCATTTTTGGTAAAAATAAAGATAAGTAATCTTAATTATCAAGTCATTCTAATTCCAATAATTTTCTAGAATTATTTAGCATTTATAATGATTTAATTGATAAGCACATATTATTTAAATGTTGGAAAATGATAGAAATTACAATAATAATGAAACAAATCATGGTAATATTTATAAATATCCCATATATTATATTAAGACTCGGGATGACAAATTACTTAGAAAGAGAATGCCAAGATTATAGTCGCCTACTGAAGCGACACTTGAAGAACTAGTCGCCACTTCAAGTGGCAACGAGTCTTGTTGCCTCTTAGACAGGTAATATCCTGGTCCTTTATAATTTACCCTCCTGTCTTTTATCTTATTCCACAGAGATGCAATAAAAACTTGGAAAACACAGAAATTCCATGGGAAAATCGGGAAGAAGGGTTAAAGATCCTTAGCCATGTGATCTAAGGTGCCTCAAGGGTTCCTATCCTAGGTGAACTTTGGGAAATGTGAAAATGGGATATCTACAGATGCTCCTCCTTGGAGTTGATTTTGGAACAAGATTAGTTCCAAGGTAAGAATGATATCCCCATTGAGCATTTCGTGAAATAGGAAGCTCACTCTCAAATGATCCGCCATGGATTCCAAAAAGCTCACTCTCAAACGATCTACCACGGATTCCAAAAAGAAGTCTACACTTATTAATTTCGGGACACGGTCGCACAATCAAAAGATGAGAAGATGAACTGACTTGGTTTTGGGACATGGTCGCACAGCCTAGTGCTTCGAGAACCTAAGGGATGCCGTCATATTGTAGGTTCAAGCGTGGAGGGGCAAGTCGGGGCTATGTGTCGTAGCCAGTGTTGAGACCTGTTAACCATGTAGAGTGATATTTCAACGAGGCAGAAACTAAGATGACTGTGGGGAAATTATCCGATCGTCGATCAAAAAGAAAAAGGAAACTAAAGATGTCGTCATATTGAATGCTCAGGCATGGAGGAGTCTAACTGGGGCTATGTGTTGCAGCCGGTGTTGAGACCATTTCAATCATGTAGAGTGACACTTCAACGGGACACAAACTAAGATGACCGTGGGGAAATTACCCGATCGCTGATCGAAAAGGAAAAGCTAATTAAAAGTTAATAAATGTTTGTAGCTTCTTGTTTGAGAGCTTGCTCGGATTGGAATAATGAATTGGATAGGTTTGATTTGATTGGGCTTTAGGAGGATCACACGTTCTAGGGATTTCTAATACTCTTGAAGAACATTACTCCATCAATGCTCTACTTCTAATGCATGAGTCCTAAATGCATGGATACATGATTCAAATAAACAAATGCAGAATGCAGGGACAATCATTTGATGCAATGAATGATCTATATGGTAAGTTAGGCTAGCTAGGTACGGGTGGTCCCTAACCATATAGACATATGCAAGATGCATGGATGCAATTTGTTGTAGTCAAGTATTTTCCATCTTCGAGCATGACCAGTACTCTCAGGAAAGGACCGTCGTTCCACAACTTGACTTGGTAAGTAAAGGAGCTTTATGAATAAAGAACCAAGTGAGGGAGTGAACCCTTCCTTTGCCAAACCAGGGTTTTGCCTCTTAATCAGAGTGATGTGTCTTCGTACACAATTGGGACTCCAAAGGCGAGAATCCGTTCTCGATGGGACTTGTATACCACCATGGTGGGGCTTGATATAGTGCCATGGTAGGGCTTGATGTACTAATACGTGGTGGGGTGATACCTACACACTTAATAAACATGTCAGTAATCAAATGGACGTACCTTTCCTTACCTTATAAGGGTTGGCTAAGTTGCCTAGGAAAAGTACTTTAATGCTATCCTTTTACTCCACTATACTTAAGATTCGGTGGAGGGAATTAGTTTTGGCCTCAACTGGGATGGAAAACTAGAGCCCATTGAACGTCGACGGTGAGTCATCTATGGATGCCTTAAAGATCATTGCAGGGCGATGTCTTTATGGGACAAAACGCACCCAAGCCGTAAAGACACGCTTGAGTAGGATGTTTAAGTCCAAAACCGGGTGGATCGATGGTTGCATCATCGACCATACTAGTTCTAGTTTCTTTACTAACTATGTTTTCACTTGTAGGTAAGGTGGATGGCACTACTTATTATAATTTTTTTGGCTTTTCTTGGTTTTCTGATTTTTTATAATTTTTTTGATTTTCTGATTTTTTTGGATTTTTGAATTTTCTGATTTTTTTTATTGATAATTGATGATGAATGCAGTCACAACCCTCTCTCTTTTGCATTGCTACCTTGTATTATCCAAGATGAGAGAGTTGTCTATTTCATCATGCCCTCACCTTTTGAAGGCTTAGGACTTTGTACTGGCCTTAGTTGATTTACCTCCCTTATTTACTTGGTCCCTGAACTTCTAGGGTTTCTTGCCTTTTGCCTATGTGTGGAAGAGTGCGAGAGACTTAAGTTCAATAGGCTCTCGACATCGTCATAGCTTTTGTGCCGCTTGCTGGTGATTGGCCCTAATGCCCCTGTAGCTTGCCCAAGGGTTTTTGGCTTTCATTTTTCTTTTTTTTCTTTTTTTTTTCTTTTGGGGTTCCCCTCTTAGGTTATTTTTCTGTAGATGCCCACCCATCACTGCCTTCTCCAACTTATGCTATGACGATACATCTACTTATTAGTTAGTTGTCTCACCCCGTTTTGAGTACCCGTCCATCACTGTCTTCTCGAACTTATGCTATGATGACGTACCCTTCGTTTCGTGCACTCGCCTCTTTTGGGCGCTTTCTAAGTCGTTTGGTTCATGTGCGCTCCTCTATCACTGCCTTCTCGGACTTATGCTAAGAGGCTACGCTATACAGGGCAAGTAGCTTTTATAATATGCCTAAGCTCTGAGCCTGCTTTGCTCTTATCCTCCCGTGCGAGTGTATGTGTATATAGGACATGGTCAGGGTTACCCTAGTTGCTCAACTTCCTTTCTATTTTGGAGATAACTTTCTTTCTTAGCTGGTACTAAATCTTAGGTTCTCTTTAAGCTTTTGGCATGTGAATTGAAGGGCGTACTTCTAGAGTACATGTAACTTCCACGTATCTGAGGAGATCTTAAGGTCGTCCTACCCATGGGGTAGATTTTCCCTGGGTGTTACACCCTCTGCTTAGGAAAACTGTGGATAATATGTTGGTAGTTTTGCTTAATGGGTTAAGTGGTCTGATGTGACATACACTCATCAATCACCTTTATTATTATTTTCTTTATTGCTATTATTAAATCTAACCTAGCATACAAAGAAATAATAAAGACAAATAAAGGAAATGGCAAGCAAGGAAATTAATGTCTTATGTACATGTTTTTGGAATGAATAATGACCTTGCCCTTAGTCGGGCTCGGTCGAGTTTCTTATTCCCCTCCCCAGATGGAGGTGTATACCGGTGGGACAACTGTAGGAGCCTGCCCTCGACGTTGAGTACTGGATTGCTGGTGTAGGAGCATCTTGGTGTTTTTCCTTCGGTTTGCACCCATTCTTGGCCTTTTCAAGGTCACGGTTGGACTTGTCTTGGCTTGGTTCCTTCAATGTGCCCTTGGTGGCTTGGTTTCTTGATGAAGGATTCTTTTCTGTCGAGGCATGATTGCTTATGTCCCCTTCTCTCTCCTCTTGACTGGTGTACTCATTGGTGCCCCTGGTGGGCTCACTTATCTTTGCTAGATCTACTGGCTTGGGAGGAGGCTTGTCTCTAGCGCGAACTGCTTGTGGATGCTGGCAGAGAGTGTTTAGTGCGCGGACCACTTGTAGTGAGCTGAGCTGCTGGCAGAGGATGTCGATGGTAACTTCTAAGTTATACTAGTCTTGATCAGCATATTCATCATATATGGATGGCAGCTCTCTTATGGCCGGTTCCTCTTGCGTTGGAGGCAGTCCTTGGTTGATAAAGGCTATGGTGCCTTCGGTCAACATCTCTTGAATGCCCTGACTGTCCCTAATGTTGTCATCATAGACTGGTTTGCCCATGGTATTCTCCCAGAATTTGTTTAAATCTACTGTTGATGTGCCTAGCTCTTCCTCATCCTTGGGGTTTGTTTGTGTACATCTAGTAGTTGCTAGCTTAGGGATTATCGACTCATCTTCCTTGACCTCCATGTGGATAGCTGAATAGTTAGGTAACGGATCTCCACTCCTTTCCAGCATTCTAAAAGCGTAGTTGAGTGGCGGCAGGAGTGGCTCTTGGTCTTGCCCTTCAGCTTTGCGGTAGCTCTACGATGGAGGAACAACATGGTAGTCTTTTTGCCTCTGTTGTTTCCCTTGTTGCCTCTATTGTTGCTCTTGTTGGGCATACCGTTGGTGAGTGGGAGGTTGCTGGTACAGGGGTTGCTCCTGTTGTTGATATTGTTGGGGTTGTCGTTGAACTAGTTGTTGTAGTGGTTGATATTGGTGTTGCCCCTGTGGCTGATAGTGTACTGGCTGCCCTTGGCATTGCACTAGCGGGCTTTGGTGATAGGCCGGTTGTCCTTGGTACTGATTCTCAGACTAGCATTGAACCAATGAGCCATGATACTGGACCAGCCCTTCGTGGTGTTGGGTCGTAATCTTTGCTATGTTGCTTGTGTAGCTCGTGGTCTTCTTTTGCTCCCTTCCTTTATACTCTAGCAAGTATAAGTCCTTTCTGTTACGGAGGACACTTGTAACTCTATCATACAGCTAGGAGTATGTGTTGAAGTTACCCATTAGTAGGCCTACCCTTAGCGTTCAAGTAGTGTTCCAAGAGATGACTTTGACAGCTTGATCTTCAGGGATACGACATTCTAAATGGGTTGCCACATCCCTCCATCGGTTGGCGTATATGGCAAAGTCTTCGTCTGGCCTCATCTTCTCGACTAGGAGGTCCACAATGGTGGACTTGTGTTGAATGCGGTGAATGTACTGCTGTAAGAACTTTTCCAACACAACTTTAAAATTACTGAGGTCAAATGCTGTAAGCGTGTTGAACCACCTCAAAACTTTTGCTTCCAAGCTCTTGGAGAAAAGGTAGACTGTGAGCCCGTTGTCATGTTGATAAGGTAGGGTGTCCATGATGAATGTAGCAAGATGGCTTCTTGGATTGCCTATCCTATCATATTTTGGTATTTTGGGCAACTTGAATCCAAGAGGCAGAGTGAAGCGTGGGAACCTTGACGTGTTAAAAACGATTGTGCCTTGGACGTAACTCCTGCCTCAACCAATGCATTTTAGATCATCTTCTTGATGTTTGCCCCTGAAGTGACTGACTGCCCCTGGCCTTGGTACTCTTGGGCTTGTTGAAACTGTTGTTGTAGCAAGGTACCATACTGAGGAGGAAAGGAGGGTTGAGTCAGTGTATACGATGGGGTATGATAAGGTGGGGTTGCCCCTAGGTGATAATGGGAGTGATAGCTTGGTGGGGTCCACATAGTTTGTTGGGCAGAAGAAGGATAGGCCAACGCAGTATGCTGAGCAGGAGATTGTGTAATTGGGCCATGGATAGGGAAATTAATTGTTGAGCTCGGTGGCATTGTATGTGTATTTCCCATGTTAGGTGTGGCAAATGGGCCCTAGTGATATGGGAAGGAAAATTCATGGTTATTTGGAGCTTGTGGGCTTGAGAGACTACAGTGGACCGTGGACTAATGGACTTGGTTGGAGGTTCTTATAGGAAATTGATGTGAATTGATAGATGGTGGAACACTCCATGGTTGTGAATAGCTCATCTCTTTCCCTCCTCTCTTGATGGATTGGGCTCTATGTGGGGTTGACGTGTTGAACTGGAACCTGGGCTAGCCCATGGAGCTGCTTGCTTCACCCACAGAGATCGGGGTGCTTGGCATACCGGAGTAGTTGGAGTAATGAGCTTCTGATGACATGGCCTTCTCTTGTCGATCTTCTTTGCAAGGTTATTACAAGTTTGACTAAAATAGGAAGAGATTAGAGACTCTTTACTACTTTTAACCTATTACAAGTCCTCTAGAAAAGAAAATTACAACTCTAATGTATATGAAATACAAAGAAAAGTTTGCAACTTGTTTAATAAAGGGAATACAGACCCAGGACTATTATGAGAAAACCCTATAACCTGTTATTGCAATCACAGCAAAACCACCTCGAAGTCAAGGCAAATAGACGTTGTCTGCCTAACGTCGCCTATTTGTGCGGCGTCAAGACTCATCGCTGATTAGAGTAGCGACAGACAAAGGCACCAATCAAACAGGCGTCACGAATGCCTGTCTATTCCAGTAGCCAAAATCTGTCATAGACAAAACCCTCAAACATGTTTATCTATGTAAACAAGTTTCAGATCAGAATGTGATTTTTACTTGTTGAAATAATTAATTAATGGATTAATTAATTCTTACGTTCACTCAACTTATTGGGTTCCCATAGCAATGGGGTAAAGGCTTTGACTTTGGTGTTCTAAGGTTACACTCAATGGGCTTCCTAACTTGTAGGGTACCACTCTTGGACCTTTAATAGGCCTTACAAAGAGGGCCTAGGTTGTGGATTTATCTCTCTATAGAGGAGCCCACAACCCAAGATTCTGTCTTTAGGGTCGTTTCCTAACAAACCACAAAAATAGTAAATAAACTAGAAACAATAAAGTATGAAGCCTTTACCATGGTTTATTATTGACTTAGAGAAAAAAGAGGAGTCAATAACAACACATTAGGACATCTTAAGTTATCAATTTAGCAATGGCAACCAAATACGGCATGAGAGAGCGACTTGCGCTGGCCCGATTCACCCGATTCGATTGTTCTTAACTAGAAAAAAAAATTTCTTAAGGAATTTCTAACTTTATTGTAAAACAAATAGTTTCCACTCTATTGGTGGATGAAAAACAAACCTAAAAACCGTTAAAAAACTAAAATGTAGGTGAACAGGATATTATTTCATTTATTTCGCTACTGCAGGCCTAGAAAAACACAACACTGATAGGAAAAAATGAAAGACTGTATGAAAATAGACTGCAGTCTCAGTCGTCCATGGAAACGACACCTATATATGTCGCCAACAAGAGAGGCGATTAGAACAGGCACCTATTGAACAAGCGGTGAGAACTCTAGGAGGGCTATTTACTAAGAAAAACTAGATAAGAGGCCTAGTCGTCGCGTAAACCTAAACGCACGACTTCCAAACCTACAACTGCACCTAATGTCTAGAAATAAATGAAAATAAAGAAAGGAAGAGATGACTTACATTGCATGGAGGGTTGGCTTAAACCTATCCCACAGTGATTGCTAGTTTTCTATGAACGTGGATTTTTGGGGGCGTTGTAGAATTATCGTCGTGTCCACTTACGTTGATAATTCTTTATGGTCGTCACTTGCCGATTCGCTTTCGCCAGTTGACAAGATACCTTGCAGGAGTGTAGAGGTTGTGGTTGGGTAGTTTCTCGGTTCACTGGGTCGACGGCAAGATGCTGCCTAGTGGCGTCCTCGTGCTCATGTAGTATCCTTCCCTTCAAAACAAACAAGAAAACAAGAAAAAAGAGAGATCAAGATTAGTCTAAGTGCATTAAGAGTAACAAGAATAAATAATAAATAACATGAATAACTGAAATGAAACACTGACCAGAGGTTGTCCTTGCACGCTTATGCCATGAGCAATTACATATGCAATGTTTATTTGAAATAAATGAAAGAAAAAAAAGGAAGATACTCCTTTCACTCTTGGTGCCTTGACGTGGGGGTTGGAGGAAGTAGAGGCCGGTTTATGGAGCTCCAGGAATGCGCTTTGGCTTCGAAAAGAGGTTGGATCTCTAGGATCTAAACTTTGATAGGAGGATTAGACATGGAAGAGGGGTTGGAAGCTCTCTCTCTCTCAAACTCTTTAGGGTTTCTAATGGCTTCTTAGAAATTTTGAAATACCTCTCCTTGGGTTAAAGACTTAGGGGGTCAATTTATAGAGTTTGAGGGCTCCAGATTTCATCATTGACGAGTGGGAGATCAAGGGCTAGGATCAAATTCGTTTTAAAAGGTAAAAATCCTTTATTAGATCTCGTCGCCTATGCGAGAGGCGATAGAATCATCCAGTCACCGCCTATAATGGTGACGAGAAGATTGACTCTGGATTCCACACACGTGGTGAATTAGCAGCTAGCTAGCATAAAATCTTCCACGTAAGCTAGTCGCCTGTGCATGTGGCATCGAGAAACTAAAAAGGAATTTTTTTACAAAATTAAGATCACAAAGTATTAAATTACAAATCCATTAACAGTGTGAACACAATTAACACATAAAAATCATTCTCGTAATTAAGAGATATTTAAAATATATTTCCAAATCCATATCAAACTTAAAATGTTAAGTAAATTGAATGTGAAAATAAAATCTTCAATAATTACGAGAAAATATCAATCAAAATCAAGGATAAATCTAATTTAGTTTAGATTCGTAATTATCTTGATTTTTGGATTTTATCTTTATTTTCTTGGCATTATCTTCAATTAAATATAAGTTATAACATTAAAATATGATAGCTTATCATAAAAAGCTCATTTTTGGTAAAAATAAAGATAAGTGATCTTAATTATCAAGTCATCCTAATTTAAATAATTTTCTAGAATTATTTAGCATTTATAACGATTTATATGATAAGCACATATTATTTAAATGTTAGAAAATTATAGACATACAATATTCTGGTCTTTTACAGTTTATCCCTTGTCTTTTATCTTATTCCACAGAGATGTAATAAAAACTCAGAAAACATAGAAATTTTATGGGAAAATCTGGAAAAAGAGTTAGAAATCCTTAGCCATGTGATCTAGGGCGCCTCAAGGGTTCCTATCCTAGGTGAACTCTGGGAAATGCGAAAATGAGATATTTACATTGGCATCCGTCATTGACATGCCTGGTGGGTCATTCACTTGCCTCGCTCCTTTCCTTTTGGGTTGGTAGCCTAAACTACGTGATTGACAACCGTTAAGTTGTCCAGAGTGGGCTGACAACCCAAACTATTTGGTGATAAGTCTCGCAACTTATCGTGCCCCACTTTTGGTCGTCGAGCACCGCTAGTCTCGTCTGGTACCCCTTCAACAGGTGGGATGACTGCTCATACCCTTACGAACTAATTGGTTATCTACTTGTCATCCTGCATTACATGCATTATCATTCGTCAACATGCATCATTCATCAACATCACATGCATCATCCATTGCACTTGCATCGTTACACTATTATTGCATCATCGTGTCTACGTTCGCATTGTGCAGAGTTGTGCATATCCCCAGCGGGGATCGACACCATATCGGCATTTGTATTTCAACAACCGCATCAACATGCATCATTTGCACCAGCAACCACACTTCATCATTGTGTTCGCATCAATTTCCACTTATGTTTCAGCATCGTTTTCACATCTGTGTTTGCATCCCGACAACGAGTGACGACTTTCGGTGCATCTGTCGAATAAGTAACTCAGTGTCAATAGCAAATCTTATTCTCCTACAGGTTTCGAGCGGGGTGTCTTTGTCAACCCTGAGCTTTGGTCTCGGTTCCAATCGTCCCTCGACCTTACTCAGGGAAGGACATTTGTAGACACATCGATTTTGCAGTCATTTATCAGTAGACATCTCTAGAAGGATGCTTTGGTTGCGACAGACTAAAGTCAACCCTTGAAATCAATTTTACATCTTGTAGTAGTTCCAAAGCCCATATTACATCATAAGTCATTCCAAACCAGCCCTAAACCTTGGTTACACCTCAAGGCCACACGTGCAAGCTCACTCAAACCCAAACATAACCCAAACCCAAAACTCTAATTTCACCCAACAAAGTCCAAGCTTGGGCCCATACTCCAAGCTCACCTAAGCCCATCTTTCTTCCTTTCACCATATCCATAACCTTTTGGTATACGTATATGTAGATCTCTATGTATTTCTGTTTTGGGTTTGTTGTAACAAGCTTGATTCACTTGTAACAAACTTGATTTTATTGTAACTAACTTGATCCCCTTGTAACAAGCTTGATTCACTTGTAACAAACATGATTTTCTTGTAACAAACTTGATTTCCTGCTAACCACCTTAATTTCCCTTGTGACAACTTCAATCCTTCTCTATAAATAGTGTTATGCCCAAAGGGGCTCAAGCACAGCGGATTCAATGGATTTGGCACGTATAGAAGGGAAGAACAGAGAAAAAAATTGCAATCCACACAACAACAAGGTTTTACGTGGTTCCCCAAATGCAGGTACATCCACGGGTGTCTCTCCTTGACTGTTACTAACTTCAAATGGTGGAGTACAAAGAGAGGAGGAAGGAGGAACAAAGAGATGCCGTCTCTAGG
>JAMKQA010011316.1:0-13435 GCA_024699735.1 Posidonia australis
CGGGCGGACCCGGGCCGGCCCGGCCCGTTTTCCATGTCTAAATGCACGTAGAAGGAACACCCATGTGTATTTATATATGTCTAAGAGTTTGTAACAACAGCTGTCACACACCTCTGACAACAGCTGTCATACACCTCTAGATCATTTCACACCCTTATTAAATGTATATATGAAATACACTAATACTGTCCCTTAAGTTACACTGTCTCAGCTTTGAACCAACGACTTGTCACAAATGCTGAGAAAAGTAGAGTACAGTGGAGATTTGGTGAAAAGGTGAAAATATCTGTTAGTTGTACTTTAGATGGAAGAAAGCGAACATGAAGTTGATGTTCAACAACCAATTCTTGGATAAAGTGATGATCAACTTCAATGTGTTTTGTACGAATAAGAAATATAGGATTTGTTAAAAGAAATATTACTCCAAGATTATCACACCACAATGTTGAAGAAGAAGTAGACGACACTCGAAACTCATGTAGTAGAAATTTTAACCACAAGACTTCGATGGTTGCGTCAAGCAAAGTACAATATTTAGATTCAATGGAGGAGCAAGCTACAGTCTTTTGCTTACGAAATGTCCATACGATAAGATCGGAACCACAAATTGTTGCAAAGCCATCGAAGGAGTGGCAATCGTTCGAGTACCCAACCCAGTCAACATAGGTAAAAATATTTAAGGTGGTGTTTAGAGTCCTCCTGAATAGTAACCCAAAAGAATGTGTGTATTTAAGATAACACAAGATACGTTTTACTACCATCTAGTGAGCTTCAGTGGCATACCTTATTAACAAAGAATGAGAGATCTAGTCTGGTAAGTGTGATGTACTGAAAAGCACCGATGACATGTCGATAGAGAGATGGATCGAAGAGAGCAACACCATCCTTGGATAGTTTTAAAGAGACAACCATGGGTGTATGTATGGGTTTTGCACTCAACATGTGTATACGAGTAAGAAGATCGAGAATATATTTTTGTTGGGAGACTAACATCCCTAACTTTGTTGGAATCATCTCAATGCCCAAAAAATGAAGTAGAGGACCCAAATCTTTCGATGCAAAAACCTAATCGAGCCTCCAAAGAAGACAAGAGATCTCTTGAGTGGAACCTCCCATCAATATGATGTCATCTACATAGATGAGTAAGCATAGAAGGAACTCGTCGTGAGCATAGACGAATAAAGAGGTATTAGTTGTTGAAGAGTTGAAGCCATAGTCAATCAAAAGGGAAGAGAGCTTGTGAAACCAAGCTCGTGGCGACTGTTTCAAGCTATGCAGAAATTTGTGAAGCTTGCAAACATGTGACAGTTGTGTTGGATCTTTGAAGCCAATGGATTGAAGCATATAAACATCTTCTCGAAGGTTGTTGTGAATAAAGCATTAGAGATATCGTCAAGTTGATGGAGAGACCAACCGCAAGAGACGGCCAACGCAAGTACAAGTCGAATCGTAGTGGATTCGACAACTAGGTTAAATGTGTAAAAATAATCTACTCCAGCTTGCTGGTTATAGCCTTTGGCAACTAAGTGATCTTTCTGTCGCTCAATTGATCCATCTATATTGTATTTTAGCTGAAAAACCCACTTGCAACCCAAAATATTCATGAAAAAATCACATGGAACAAGAGACCATGTGTTATTTTGGTGTAGTGCATTGATTTCAGATTGCATGGTTCTCATCCATTTGATAGATTTTAATGCTTTAAAATAGCTTTAAGGCTCAGTCTCGTTGATGGTAGCCAACAAGGCTTCAGGAAGACCATGTTGTGTTGTCAATGCTTTGGAGAGGCCAACGAGTTTGATGATAGTTCACTAGTTTTCGAGGACGAAGTTACATTAGGTGGTTTGCTATTATGATAGTGAGTTCAACTACTATTTCAGCGGTTGAAGAAGATGAACAGTGGTTTGAAAATGAATGGGTTGTAATGGGCTATAGGGGTGAACTAGCACGTGGGTTAGAAGAGGAATTATTAGGTGAGGAGAGAAGAAGAATGGAAATAGAGAATTGATGTGAGGAAGTGGGTTTTGGGTTGAAACTATGCTGAGCTGTAAAAGGAAAAGAATCCTCAAAAAACGTTAGATGTCTAGCAATATAAATTCGGCCAATATTAATATCCAAACACCGATAGCCATTAAAATTAGTAAGATAGGCAAGAAAGATACATGGTATTGATCAATAAGAAAATTTATGTGTATTGTATGCTCTAGTTACAGGATAAATTGTGTATCCAAACACTTTAAGAAAGAGATAATTCAGATGGAATTTATGTAAAAGGAAGAAAGGGGTATGATTTTCAATAACAGATGAAAGAAAACAATTGATAAGATAGATGGCAGTTTTAAATGCAAAATGCCAATACCGATGAGGTACAGAAGCTTGAGTGAGAAGAGCAATCCCAATATCAACAATGTGTTAAATTTATGCTCAGTAGAGTCATTTTGTTAATGTGTATGAGAACAAGAGTATCAATGAAAACAGCCACATAATTGAAAATGAGAATCAAGTTTTACGAAATTCACCACAATCATCGGATTGAAAACATTTATTTTTGGTAGAGAATTGTAGTTCTATATAAGCTTGGAAGAAAAGAAATACAGGAAACACATCAAATTTCTTGGTTAGTGGATAAAACCATACAAATTTGGAATAGTCATCAAGAAAAAGCACAAAATATCGATGGTCTCCAAATGATACATAGGCGATGGACCCCAAACATCACTATAAATGAGATCCAATGGGGCTGAACTTAAAGAACCTGTTAAGGGAAGATGAGAATGAGAGGATTGCCTAGCAGACACGCTTCACAGTGTTGCACATCAGTAAACAAAATAGGAAGATGATGATAGCAAACCAAGAGACAGATAGTGGTTAAGTGAGAATGTCCCAACCTGGAATGCCAACGATTGAGAGAAACCTTCGTGCTGAGTAAAGCAGTAGGAGGAAAGGATGGAGAATGAGTGCTTAGACCATAAAGACTGTCTTGATATCTACCTTGAAGAAGAACTTGGTTGGTCTTTCAATCCTTGACAACAAGAAAGAAAGGATGAAACTTAAAGAAACAAGCATTATCAAGGATGAAACGGTCAATAGAGAGCAATTGTTTTGAAAGAGAAGGAACATACAAAAGCTTCGAGAGAAGAAACTTGCGATTAACAATAGATAGAGTGGTAAATCCAACATGTGAGATAGGTAGAGTGTTACCATTTGTGACCGCCACTTGATCACTCCCATGATATTCATCAGCTAGAGATAAGGCTTGAAGATTTGGAATGAAATGATGAGTTGTACCAGAGTCTGCATACCAATCTGAGGAGTGAGTTGATGATGATGGCTATGAAGATGGGGGTGGAACAACTGGGAAGTATTGTTGGGCACCAGGTGTTTGAGGAAAAGCATAAGGACAAGCAAAGTTGATAGTAGCACCGTAGCCTGGAGTCAATGGCGGGTATGCAACATTAGCGTGAGGAGGAGCAGTACCACGACGATGGAAATGGCATTTGTAACGATTGTAACCATAGGTGCCACAAATAGGACAAGGATCTCAACGTTCTCTTGATTGTCGACTACGACCACAGCTAGATTGTTGTCCACGACCATGAGAAAAGGGCACTAAGTTTGCCACATGCGTTGTCAAAGCCATGGTGAGTGGCAGTGTGGTTGGAGTGGGTAGTAACACCAAGAGCAAGTTGTGAGATGTATCTTGTGACCCAACAAACTGCTCAGTTATTCAGGAAAGCTCACCGGAGTGGGTCGACTAGATAAGGCAACGACCATATCACTATAATCCATCAGAAGATTGTTGTAGATGATAGCATTGTAGTTAGCATCCGAGATGGGATGGTCGGCTGTTCAAAGCTCCTTCGCATTGTATCGTGCTTGACGGAGATAGGAGGCAACATCCATATCACCTTTCTTCATATTATGAATTTGCATAGTAAGTTGAACTCTATGGGTGTGGGATGGGGTCCCAAAAGCTATTTCAAGAGTATGCCAAGCACCAAAGGATGTCTTGACGTTAGAGATGGAGGAGAGAACTTCCTCAGACAGAGACTGCATTATCCAAGTAAGGAGGAGTTGATCCTTGCGAACCCACGCCTAATGCAGAGGATTTACTCGTTCGAAGACGGAAGAGCCTATGTGAGAGGTTAGAGATGCAGCAATGGCCTGAGACAAGCTGGGTGGGGTGGTGATCATTGGAGGAGGACAACGATCTGTGTTGTCAATAAGGCCGACAAGACCCAAGTTCCAAAGTAGAGGCATAAACTGTGTTCTTCACATGAGGTAGTTGGAGGTAGTAAACTTGATTCAAATGTGGTGGTGAGCACTGGGAACAGTTGAGAACGAAAGTGGATTCATAAAAATAGTAGAGGATGAGAGAGAGATGGAACCACTAGAGGACGCCATTGGGAGGAGGAGGACAAAAAGAAAAAGGAAGATAGTAGGAGAGAAGGATAAGAGAAGATTAGGACCAATATAGCTCTAATACCACACTGAGAATGTGACTGTCAAGCTATGTTTCCTTCTACAATGCATGTAAAAGGAAGACCTCTGTATATTTATATATGTCCAAGAGTTTGTTACAACAGCTATCACATACCTCTAGAACAATTCACACCCTTACATGATAAGAAGCTCTAACAGAATATGTATACACAAAGTACACTAATAGAGCTTGTGTACTAATAGAGCTTGTGTATTGTGCAATCCGTGTATGTTTTTTTCATATAACTGTGTATTATATTCAGAATGGTCAAGTAATCCATATGAGGTTGTCAAGCTATAAAAACAATTTGTACTTTGGTTGTTGTATTCAATTTGTAAGAATTATTTATGTACTAATATTAGATCCATTATGAAAATTCTATAGTCATTCTTTAGATTATTGGATTATTTATACAATCGTGGAAATTCCACTATCATTCTTTAAATTATTGAAATTGAGAAGGTTTTATCTGTGTAAACATGCATGCTTGTATGAGTTGCTATATAAGTGTGCAATGCTTGCGCACCTTTGGGTGTAAATGATGACATAAATCCAGTTCTATTTTCTAACCTTATGTTTCTTTTCTAGGCCATTTTTAAAAGAGACAATAAGATAATACATCGAACAAGTTGTTCACTTCCTGAAGTACAGCTGTAACAACCTAAATTCAATTGATCTATAACAACCTTAGATCTAATAATCAAGTTTAAAATATTTAAGTTGAAGTTGATATGATAGTTAATCTTAATCTTTATTTAGGTCCATGTATTCCTTTTCTTAAGTAATATGAAACTAAATCTTAAGATATTACAACAACAAATTTGGGTGATCGAATTATTTAATCAATAGCCTAGTTTGAGAAGAAAAAAGAGGATAAATAATGGTGATGGTGGAGATACTACTCTCCAGGAGAATAGAATTGAGGATTTGCATACATACCTCTCTCCAATACTTGCAGAACTTTCATAAGAGTGTCTTCTAAGTGGGTTGGAGTGCTCTAAAAGGACAAATGATGGTGTACCAATTCGGCAGCCACAAGGGAGGGCATGGGAGAGCATAATAAGGGCATATGATGTGGTAAATACGGTTGATCATGACGTTACATGTTGGATACGAGTCTGGGTGTTCATGATTTTTGCAGTGAATGTTAAGAGAACCTTGCTCATGCATGGATAATCAATTGTTACTGAAAATTATGGCTCGTATGGATTTCTTGTGGGGCTCTTATTAGTGGAAATCTACAAGAACTAACTTGGCTAGCAGGCTCTCGGACGAAGCTTTATGGATAAACATGGGTCGGTATATACCAAGATCTCTATGTCGTGTCCAATCTGGATACATACGTGGAATGGACATGCCTCCACCCAAACATGAAGCCCCTTAAGCCATCCTGCTCGTTGCAACCACAGTCCACAGACACGTAAAACTCAACATATTCACCACACCAATCACTGAAACAAGGTGTTGATTAATCTCTGTGAACAGAAATTACTAGAATTTAAAGCATTAATGGTGCAAGTGCAAGCTGCAAGGCATGCATGCAGCAAAAAACACCACGGTACCCAAGTCATCGATGAGTCGAATTAAGGTTTTTTTTTTTTTCTTTTTTTTGTGCTTTTCTAAATTATAAACAGAGGAATAGTGAGATGAGGATATCAAAATAAGAAGAGTTGAAGCCAAGCAAAAGTAGAAAAATCGGCTTTTCCGTTCTTTTTCTTTCAGCTAATTAAGCTTTGGTTTCCCCTTGTCACTTCTTGTACTCGAACTTTTCTTTCCCTTTTTTGTTCTTTGCATTCAGAATCAGCGATGTTGCCGCACAGAACAAGCAACCACTTGAGCCCATCGCTTCAGCCTCGCTTTCACTTCGTTTGGGCAATCACCTTCACAAAACCGAAGGGAAATTAAGAGTAGCATCAGTTAAAACTGTCGATAAAAGGCCAGAAACATCCATACATATGTTGTTTTCAGTGAAGCATCTGCTGCGTTGGATCCTCGATCATCGGTGTGATATATCAAATTTTAAACTGTTATCGATCCGTTATTTATGATACAAATGATAATTAAGGAATCCAAATGATAGAATGAAGAATTCTGTGGCACTCACTTCTGTAACTAGTATACCAAGTTCCTCCTCCATCTTATGCACATTCACTTCTTTGGTTGGCTTACGAAGGTAACAGTTGGAATTTACTTCTACGAGTACATTGGAAGTTCTTAATTACGAATGTTATATTTCAAACCCTCCCATCTGCTTATGTACTGAGACGAAGAATTATCAGATGTACTTAACAAAATTTTATCGGTTATGGTTGGAGCTTACGGGACACATCATTTAATGAGCATCCGATCTTGGCCAATGAATGGATTGCTAAAAAGTCAAGATCGCAACACTGTTTTATTTTTATACTATTCTTCTACTGTTGGGTACTGTTGTGATTAACTAACTGCTGAAATGCAATGGAACACCTAGTTTAATGTTGGCTTCGGAACACCTGATTAAAGTCACGTGTGGCAAGTCAAGATCAAATGTGTGGCCACTTAGAGTGGCCACACATGTTCTAAATAGAATAATGGTTTTGGAATTTTAAAATAACCTCATATTTGGAATTAAATTCCCTCCTAATGATCCTAATGTGGTAGATATATAATATGTCGATAACACCATTTTGTTTCTATCACCATCAATGGAACACTTGATTAATGTTAAAAGATTTCTACGTTGTTTTGAGATATGTGTTGGCTTAAAAATTAATTTCTGTAACTCCTTCCTTACAAGTACTGAAGTGTCTAATGAGTTGATTTTACGAAATTATAATATCTTAGGGTGTAAAAGTTTCCCTTTGTCTATTAAATATATCGGCATTCTACTCCATTTTAGGAAAGTATCTTATAGTGATCGATCCCCTGGATAAAATTACAGCTAGACTATCATCTTGGAAATATAAGTTTCCATCCTTGGATGGTAGACTAATATTGGTCAACTCTGTATTATCTACTATTCGTACTTATTATCTTTGGATTCTTCATCTCCCTATTCAAGTAAAAAAAGAAATTGATAGGCTCAAACATAAGTTCTTGTGGCAATCTATCCTAAGATAAAATTCTTGTTATTAATTTACTAGATGAAGAAATATCTGTCAAGATAACGAGCAAAATGGGTGGAGAATCATTAACATCAGGAACTTCAGTTTATTATTAAAGTGTAGGCTTTTGTTGCAATTGTTATATTATTACTCTAAATTAAAATAGTCGAAACTCATTAAAGCCCGCTATTACTCTAGATTTCGACAAGAGGCCCTTCTTAATGTCTCCTTGTGCTGGGGTTCATCACTTTGGCAAGAACTTAGGATCTATTTTGCAATAGTTAATGATTTCTCTAGATTTATGATCTAAAATAGAGAGAAAATTATTTTTTGGGAAAATAAATGGACAAATAGTATGGCTCTAAAATATTCCTTGTCTGATCTTTTCCTTGTTTCCAAACATAAGAAAGTAACTGTTAGTAAAATGTTGTCATTGTACTCTTCAGACTATTCAAATTTGTTTAGTCATTCCATAGCACATAATAATATTATGGATGTTCTACAACAATAGTTAGAAAATTTTGAAGATATATTGTCATTATGCTAGAGCAAGATACCATTTCATGGGAACCTTCTATTGATAAAACTTACACTGTTAAATCCTATTACTCGTTCTTGAATGATGGTGGGCTTAGATCACCAATAGCTTATTGTCTTTTGAAGTGTAAAGTCCCATTAAAAGTGAAGATTTTTGTGTAGTTGGTATTTAATGATAAAACTCTTTTGTGTGCTAATTTGTCAAAGAAAGGGTGAGTTGATCCATTAAATTGTGTTTCATGTGGAGAGCCTTATGAACCTATGGATCATTTATTTATTCACTATCTTATGGCTGCTAAGGTGTGGAGTTTCTTCCTTAATAACATTGTTAGTTTATCAGCTATTGTTATTTTAAGTTTATTCAATGTATTTAAACATGCTAAGCATAGGATATCTAAGAAGGACTGAAACATTCTCATTCCAGCGTTGCTTTGATCCATTTGAAATAAAAGGAACAATAGAATATTTTGAAATTCTTGTAAATCTTCATCTCATATTATTTTTTATATCATCTCATTAATTGCCACTTAGTCAAAAAATGCCAATTCTAGTCCTGAAGTGAGGTCATTTCTCAAGGAATTACATTGATGCAACAGAAATGGAAAAATAACAGGACAAATCTAGCAACTCAACTTATTGTTTCTTCACTTGAACTCTCCTTGATGTTCACTCATACTATTCTTAGTCTTTCAGCTGCTTCTGCTTATAATCCCCTAAATCCCAAAAATGACTCGACGAGTTGATGAATTGGATTAATTTTTGATTAATTAATTTTATATGGATGTATATGGACTTATATTCTGTGGTTAAGTCGTATCTGGACCACCTACTTTTTTATCTTATTTTGATTCCTAGAATAATGTGGTATTTTGTGAACTTTATTTTTTAATAATACTTAATAATGATTTCATAGCCAAGTGATTTTAACAGAATATATCTCATCCATTGCAAAACTAACAGCTGAATTTTTTACTGTTTTATAATAATAAAAACACCAACCTCACGTGATCCATGCTCCAATACTCAACATCTTGCCATTGTTGACGAAGAACGCCGGCATCGTTTGGTATAAACTGGACAGGCCACGAAAACAGTACAAACACTAATCATTTCATTCTATGATTACTCTATAATTAATTCTGTCTAATAGCATCCATGATGTAATTTAATGATGTAGGGTTAGACGGCCCTGATCCAGCCTAAACCCAATTACTAAGCAAGAAGTCTCAATCGGCTGCTGCAGTTGACTTTTTACACTAGTCCCCAGAGAGGAAGATACTCTTTCTGTGTGTGTGTACAACCTACCCTTAATTGTGCCAACACCAATCTCTATTAATATATGGTGTTGTTCTCAATACTAGCTAGAAGATTAATATACGTCTCTTAATTTGTAAATCATGAGTATATTTGTTGGGTCGAACCATTTGTGGCTCTCGAATTATTGGACATGGAACTCGAAATCAATCAACCGTAACAGGAAATAATGCTCGATCTCTTGCAAATTAATAAAGTACTTGTGAACCCATCGTCAACTGATGCGAGAATATAATTATTCTCAACAGAATCCCTAGAACAGATCATTAACCGGAGCTTAGCTAACAAATCAGGAAAGATCTACCACGATCTATAGAAGAATATGTAATTAATTATAAAATCAACAGAACATTGATGGAGAAGAGTAGTTATTTTCTTGGTCTTGTTCCTCATGCATACATACCTGGGGAGTAGATAGAGAGAGGACTAGATCCAGCAGACGAAGCAGAATCGGACAACGCCGACCCATCCCCGGCCATTATCTCGGAGTACTGCCGGTTAACCGCATAATACAGATCCAGTGCTGGAAAAGCAGCCGCCAACTTGCTATCACCACCACCACCGCCACCGAACTCAAACCCGAATCCTAGATCGATGCAGCCACGCAGCTCCTCAAGGTCCTCATCGGTGACGCTCCGGCTGAGCCTCCCGGCCCGCCTCCGCTCCTTGTGGAGTGTCTTCCGGCGGAGCCAGGCCTCCTCCCGGTCAAGGTCCGGGGACCATGTCCTGTGCTTGAGGAGAGGGGCTGGTGGTGGCGCTAGTTCCGGCGGCGGTGGGTTACTTGGTGCAGCCGGTGTCATGGAGGGCCCTGCCCCTGCCCGGCTGCCCCCCTGCAGGGGCCTGGGGTTGGATGCCCAAGAGGTCTTCTGGGGTTGGAGGGAGGGAAAAGTGCTGTGAGGATGAGGAATGTGGTTTTTTAACTTTTTATAGGTACATGGATGATGGACGAGAGAGAGATCTAGAGAGAGTGGGTCAAGTAAAATTCTGGATCAGAGAACATGGAAATCAAGGAATAAGTATGTTTCATCCATGCACGTAAGATATATTACTTTGGACGTCATGCATGCGTATATTCTTGACGTGCATGACCGCAAAAGTTTCATTTATTCCCGGTACTGGGATTGTTATTTTTTGAAGGTTCAGATAATTAAATTAAAACCCCATGCATGATCATTACCAAGTCCTCGCCGTCGAAAGGTTTAAACGCGGAGAAGACTATATATATATATATATATATGTATCTTCTATTCAACGTGACTTTGTTGTATGCGATCGATCGCTATCTGACTGTATTTTTACGAGGCTAATATTTAAGCTTCATGGGCGGACGTCCGGTGATTAGGAAAATTGGTCATGATCAATAATCATGATCGATGATCTCATCGTGATGTGAAGGGACGTCCGTTGATTAGGAAAATTCCGTCCCTTCCACGATCCTGCAGTCATTGCGTTTTGATTACACATACATGATACATATCACTTTCGTGTTTGCGACGGCAATGGACCAATCAATGGGAAAACGTATGTGGAGGGGCCAAGGCGCCGGTTATTTCCTCGACGGCGTCTGGCCTAAGCTAAGATCCAGAAGTGGCGAGCCTATGAGCTGTATGTAGACCAGTTCTGGTGGTGTTTCGTTTTCCATCGTTCGTTCCCTTGCCGGAAGTCGCCTTCTTCCCCACCTGTCCATATCATCTCCACCCCACTAGCTGCTAGTGCGTCTTGCACTTGGTATGGTACTGCCTTTTAGCCCTGAGCTCTGCCGACGTAACAGTAGACGGAACGACAATTTAAGCACTAAATTAACTTCCGGCGATGCTTAAACAAAAATTCAAGCACTAAACTTATTAATGACACTTTTTGTGTTTTTTTAAATGCAATGCTAAAACTAAAACATGTATAGTGGAGTACTTGAATTCATATGCATAGATATACAACTTTAATAACAAAACATAGACAGTAGATAAAGCCTTAAACCTGTCGTCTTAGATAATGGCCTTAATCAATTAAACAATCCTCTTGATAATACCAAATAAATAATATATGGAGTCGTGGGTTCAATTGGAGTTTTGCATCATTGATGTTCTCTGCTTGATTCAAGATCAAATATCCGATGCAAAACTAATTATAAAACAAAACAGCAGCATCATGCATGTTATCAAACTATTATACACGCCTCAATGAGTATTTCTTGACAAAGTCTCTTTTATTTAAAGTTGAATAATTCTTTTTGGTTTAATTAATTTCTACGTTGTTTTATATTTGCAAGTCGATCTCTGGAGTTTATCTATTCCTAAGATTAAGTCAGGTCAAATGGTGGAGATAAGTTTGAAAGTACCATACAATGCATGTGTACGTGATCGTGATTGGCTTGGAATGGTGTCGTCCACGCAAAAGACTAAAGTGAACCGCAAGCCAGCTGGTAGAACTCTGCAATTCACGTTATATAAATATATATACATACATATATATATATATATATAGGTAAATTATTAGATGAGGTTCAGCCTCGTTTTTAGAATGTAAGGCATATCGTCTCTATTTTTTTTTTTAATGGCTGAGATTTGTTTCTGTTTTCAAAGATTTTTTTTACATGTAATGGTAGTTGTAGTGATGACATAGTAATTGTAATCATTTTTTAGATTTCCATGTTTTGAGAATTGACGGAGGTATGCTCATTATCTCATATGATTTAATGGTTGATGGTTGGCCATTATTATGTTTCCAATAAAAGTAGACTTAGGAGTTTTTTAGAAATAGACTTTTGGACTTCTATTATGTTATGTAAATAATATGTTATATCTGTTGGCATTCCACACATATTGTCATTCTATATAGTATTAGTCCGACTTAATATCCATATTTTGCTTGTTCTAGTATTGCATGTTAAATGTTGATTTGTGGAAACAAATGTTGAAGAGGTTGAACAATAAGGATAGCATATTAGTATCTTCGTTAATTTTATTTTTTTCGTCGAATATTATATTATTTAACGAGACTTCAGATATAGATTTCATTACTCTCTTTTATAAATAAGTTTATGTTCTTATGATGTATTTTTTTTATTAATTTCTCTAATTAGAATAATTCGACGAGCTTTATGTTTTTAATATTACTGTAACACTTTCAGAACATAAATTAATATAATTAATTAGTAATCTTGTAATTTCGTTTGAATGGCCTAGATTTGTTTCTGTATTTAATTTTTTTTTCATATGTTGTTAGTTGTATTGATGTGTGAAGAATTGTTTATTATTCTAGATTTTCTTTTTCTTGGATTTGATATAGATATGCACATTGTCTTAAGTAAGCATATTTATTTTCCCAATAAAGTAGATGTTATACACGTTACACATTATGGAGAGATGCTACACACGTTACATGTTAAATTTTTATTTTTCCAATAAAGTACACGTTGGATGCATGCTACACATGTTATTGTTCCATTATGGATGCTATGTATTTTGGCATTTCACACATATTAACACTCTATATTTTTCTAGTAAAGTCTTGATATCCCTAACATACTTCTTCTGGTATTACATATTAGATCAGGATTTGTGGGAGCAAATGTTGAGGAGGTTGGACATTTTTATTTTTCTAGTAAGTCCTGTTTCAATTTCAACTTCACATTTACGTTTTTTTAATGTTACATTTTTTTAGTTTCAGTTTCTTTGAATTTTATTTTTGATATTTGTCTCAAATTGATAGGTATGATTTTATCGTAACGTAAAAAATTTACGTTAACAATTTTATATTTTAGTTTTGATTTTACTATTACGTAACAATTATTAACAATTATTATATTTTATACGGTTTTACTATTATGTCAATGTATTGTAGCTATAGTGATTTTTTTACCTTGATGTAATGTTTAATAAATAAGTAGAAGACATGATGTAGGATTGTAGAAAATGTTTTTGCCTAATTTACACTCATTTGTAATTATTTGATATTCGTTTTAGCTTTAATAAACTCCAGTTAGTTTTAATGTTACGTTAACAATTTTATCTTTTAGTAA
>JAMKQA010011319.1:0-11388 GCA_024699735.1 Posidonia australis
TTGGTTTTAAGCCCGTGAGGCACTGTGTTTTAGGCTAGATCTGGTCAGAGATGTGGATTTGAAAATGAGATTTTGGGAAGAGATCCCAAGTGTTGAAAGATATGTTTTGGAAAATGAAATCCAAAAGTTTTAAAAGAAAATGCAAAGGTGTGGTTTTGAAAGAAAAAAGTGGTTTTGGAATGAATTTCCAAATGTTTTGAGAAAAGAAAAGGAAGGATGGCTTTTGAAAAAGCATGGATTTGGGATTGAATTCCCAAAGTGATTTTCCAGTAAAAGAAAAGAAGATTTCCAAAAAAAATAAATAAAGAAAACCAAGTGTTGAAAAATAAAGAAATGAGTTTTTATGGTTTTGCCGAGATTTTTGTGGTTTGTGTGTTTGGGGCGCGTACTGGGTGACTTAGATGTCACTCACGCGTGCTTATTTTAGTTTTCAGGTGCAGACCGCGTGCAGCCGAGTTCCGGTGCAGGAGTTGGAGCTTCTACCGCACATTGTGATCCTGAAGGTGAGTCTTAGTTACAGTTATTTAATTTTTCTGTAATTAGTGTAATTATGCTTGATACTGTGTTTTGGTAGCGTGCCCGGGATCAGGGCGTTACAGAGTGGTATCAGAGTTAAGGTTACACCTAGTGCACTGGCTTGGTGATGTCTGGTCTAGTGGCTCCCTAAGACTGCACAATAGAGGGTCGTGCACCTGAATTTTTGGATTGTTGTGTTTTGTGGTGCTGGCAGGAAGATGTCTCGTGGAGGCCACAATTGTGGCAAGACCCCTGTACCCGACTCCGAGATGGGAGAGGGTAGTGCATGGAGGGGGATGAGACGGGAATTTGGCGAGATGATGTGGGGTTTCACCCAATCCTTTGGCAACAGTAGCAAAGATGAGGCGAAGGGAGACCTGTGGATCAAGCAGTTCTGCCAGCTTGGCCCGCAGTCTTTTGATGGGCACGGCACACCAAAGGAGTGTGAGGCTTGGTTCCTGGAAGTGGAGAAAATCCTTGAGGGGATAGTGTGTCCAGCAGAGAAGTGGGTCGGGATCACAGCTTTCCAGCTCAAGGGCGCTATGGATCAGTGGTGGAGGACTGTGTGCCACACGAAGTTCCCGAATGTGGACCTGCTGATGATCTCTTGGGATGAGTTCTGAGAGGTATTCTATGAGAGGTTCTTCCCTGAGCATGAGAGGGATAAGCTGGACAGAGCATTCAAGAACCTGAAGCAGGGTAGCCTGTCTGTGGCTGAGTATGAGTCGTCCTTCCTTCGGCTAGAGCAGTTCTCTCAAGCTGCAATTTCCAAGAAGAACAGAGCCAAGAGATTTGTGGGGGGACTGATCCCTGTGCTGAGATCCAGAGTTATTGGCTTCAGATGCCAGACTTTAGCGGAGGCTGTTGAGCTTACCAACCGCTATGAGGATGACTGTAGGTTGTTCCAGGAGCAGTATCCCAAGAAGGAAAATGGGAGAAAGTCTATCTCTCAACCTTCTATCTCTCGACCTTCCGTTTCTCAACCGTCAGTGACGGGAGCGCCAAGTTTTGGGAGATCTGGCAGCTCTGGGAAGAAGCGGAAGCAACAGCCTACGTCAGGTAGAGAAGAGAGTATTGGTTTCAACCATGCTAGGTCTAGTAGTGGCCCATAGATGGGACCATGCCATGTTTGTGGCAAGATGGGGCATGTAGCGGCGCATTGTTGGCAAAGGCAGAGGAATTTGGACAGAGTAGTCTGCTACAACTGTGGGAAGTCTGGGCATTACCAGAAGGACTGTCCTAGTCAGCCCAAGCCAGCAAGAGATGCGCCACGTCAGCCTACCATGGGGACAGTGTTCTCCATAGCTGCCCCAGATGCCGGCCCATATGGAGATGTGGTAGAAGTGAGAACTTGCAGAGCTGTATTTGATGAGTCCTGTCCTATCCTGTAATAATAGATCCTATGTGTAATTGACACTACTTCTTATTATGATTATGGTTATGGTGTGTTGATTATAGGATCTTTCCTTGTGGCGGATCAGATGGCCTGAGTCTTGTTCGACTCTGGGAGTCCATTTTCTTTTGTCTCTGAGTCGTTTGCCTCTGAGATCGGGACTAGGCCAGCCAAGTTGGCATTCCACCTAGATGTGGTCACTCCATTGGGAGAACACAGTCTAGCGTGGAGATATTTAAGACCGGTTGATATTCAGCTGGGGGACAGGAGTTTTCAGGCCAGCTTGATCCTGATGGATATGCAGGATTATGATGTTATCCTGGGGATGGATTAGCTGGCGTAGCATTCTGCTGTGATAGATTGTGCCAACAGGAGAATTCTGGTAGAGTGTCTAGGCCAAGGCTGGTGTATGGTACAAGGCACCAGACTGGGTGAGCCCAGGAAAGTAATTTCTGCTCTCAAGGCCTATCATCATCTAGTAAGAGGCAGTGTGGGTTATTTGGCCTGTGTGACCATTTCTACTTTGCCTGTGGTCAAGATTCAGGACTTGCCGGTGGCGAGGGAATATCCCGATGTTTTTCCAAAGGAATTGCCTGGAATGCCACCACATAAAGAGGTGGAGTTTGTGATTGATTTGGTGCCAAGATCAGGTCCTATTTCCAAGGCTCCATACAGTATGGCACCTGTTGAGATAAGGGAGCTCTGGAATCAGCTGCAAGAACTAATGGATAAGGGATTCATTCGTCCCAGTGTTTCACCTTGGGGAGCGCCAGTTCTGTTTGTGAAGAAGAAGGATGGTTCACTTCAGCTCTGTACAGATTATCAGATGTTAAACCAGATCACTGTCAAGAACAAGTATCCACTGCCTAGGATTGACGATTTGTTCGACCAGTTGAAGGGGGCATCAGTGTTTTCCAAGATAGACTTGAGATCTGGATACCATCAGTTGAGGATTAATGAGCCAGATGTGCAAAAGACAGTCTTTCGCACCCATTATGGACATTATGAGTTTTTGGTTATGCCATTCGGGTTGACGAATGCTCTAGCTGCTTTTATGGACCTGATGAATAGGGTGTTTCGACCCTATTTGGGCCAGTTTGTGGTTATTTTTGTGGATGATGTTCTGGTGTATTCTCTAGATGTTTAAACCCACCGGAGGCACTTGAGGATCGTACTGGAGACGCTAAGGCAGCATCAGCTTTATGCCAAGTTCTCCAAGTGTGAATTTTGGTTGGAAGAGGTGTCTTTCCTTGGTCATATTGTTTCAGGAGAAGGCATCAAGGTAGATCCAGCCAAAGTGGAAGTTGTGAGCAGTTGGGCCAGACCGAAGACAGTGACTGAGATTAGAAGTTTTCTTGACCTGGCAGGCTATTATAGGACTTTCATTCAGGATTTCTCCAAGATTGTTGCACCATTGACCAGATTGACCAGGAAGGAAGTGCACTTTGCCTGAGATTGGCAGTGCGAGGAGAGCTTCAATGAGTTGAAGGCCCATCTGGCATTGGCCCCAGTTTTAACTTTACCCACTGCGAGTGGCGGTTTTACAGTCTACAGTGATGCCTGTGGGACTGGTTTAGGATGTGTGCTAATGCAGCATGGTAGGGTGGTGGCACATGCCTTACGCCAGTTGAAAGATCATCAGAAGAATTATCCCACCCATGATTTAGAGATGGCAGCTTTTGTGTTCGCCTTGATGATTTGGAGGCATTATTTGTATGGCGAACAATTTGAGGTGTACACAGATCACAAGAGTCTGAAGTACATCTTTACTCAGAAGGATTTGAACCTGAGACAGAGGCGCTGGGTGGAGTATATTAAGGATTATGATTTCAGTTTGTCCTTCCACCTAGGGAAGGCTAATGTAGTTGCAGATGATCTGAGCAGATGCACTCATGTGATGGCTAGTCTGATGATCCATGAGTGGAAATTGCTAGAGGGACTAGTGAAATGCAGGCCTTGGAGGCAGGCTCACGGACCCGCCAAGGTAGTGCTAGCTAACTTGTCTGTTTGCCCGAGGATGATCGAGGCGATTGTCACAGCTCAGCAATATGATTCATTTGTGTCAGATATCTGGAGGAAGCTGGAAGCTGGTAATGCCCGTCATTTTTCTGTTGGGGTAGATGGTGGGTTAAGGTATGACTTGAGATTGTATGTACCTCAGATAAAGGAAATCAGGAACAGTTTGCTGGATGAAGTCCACCACTCTAGATACTCTATTCATCCAGGAAGCACCAAGATGTACAAAGACCTGAAGATAAACTTCTGGTGGCCTGGGATGAAGAGAGAGATTGTTGAGTATGTGGCGAAGTGTGCAACCTATCAAATGGTGAAGATAGAGCACCAGAAGCCCGGAGGGACTTTGCAGCCTTTGGACATTCCAGTTTGGAAATCGGAAGATGTGTCGATGGACTTTGTGACGGGTTTGCCACGAACCCAAAGAAAGAATGATACTGTGTGGGTGATAGTGGATTGTCTTACAAAATCAGCACATTTCTTGCCAATGAGGGTGAATCTTCCTTTGGCAAAACTGACAGAGTTGTATGTGGCAGAGATTGTGAGATTGCATGGTGTCCCAGTGTCTATTGTGTCAGACAGAGACACGAGGTTTACATCGAGATTCTAGGGAGCTCTGCAGGAGACTTTTGGCATAGTGTTGAATTTTAGCACTGCTTTCCACCCCCAGACGGATGGCCAGACAAAGAGGACCATCCAGACACTAGAGGACATGCTGAGGGCCTGCGCCTTGGACTTTGGTGGTAGCTGGGAGGATCATTTACCTCTGATTGAGTTTGCATACAATAACAATTACCACACTAGTATTGGTATGGCACCATACGAGGCATTGTATGGCAGACCCTGCAAGACACCCACTTGCTGGAGTGAGGTGGGTGAGAGACAGTTAGTTGGGCCTGAGATCGTACAGCAGTACGAGGGCAAGGTGGATCTGATCAAAAAGAGGTTGTTGTCTGCCTAGAGCTGGCAGAAGAGCTATGCTGATAGGAGGCAGAGACCTCTAGAATTCGAGGTAGGAGACTTCGTTTTCCTGAAGGTGTCACCAACCAAGGGTGTGACATGGTTTGGTAGGAGAGGCAAGTTGATCCCAAGATATATCAGACCGTACCAGATTACCAAGAGGGTTGGTGAGGTGGCATACAGACTAGATCTGCCTCCAAAGCTGGCGAGTGTAAACAACACCTTCCATGTGTCTATGTTGAGGAAGTGTTTGGCTGATGCGTCCTAGGTGATGCCAATGCAGCCAGAGGAGCTACGGGAGGACTTGACGATGGTTAACAATGTAGTTCAGATACTGGACAGGAAAGAGCAAGTCCTCAAGAATAAAGTGATTCCATTGGTGTTAGTTCAATGGCAACACCATGGTACAGAGGAGGCTAACTGGGAGCGCGAGGTGGACATCTAGAGACAATACCCCTACTTGTTCTATTAGAGCTGAATTTCGAGGACGAAATTCTTTTAAAGGGGTAGGATGTGACATCTGGGCTTTATTATCCATTTTTAACTGTAAACCATGTAATTAATTGTAATATTGCTTAAAAGGTTTATTAATGGATAATCTGTTGATTTTGGTTGTGTGAGCTTGTGGTTGGCTTTCTATGTACCTGTTTGTGACCTAGGACCAATATGGAGTCCTATTTAAGGATGCACAGTCGCCTCGGTTCGCGTGGCTATCTTTTCTTTTCCTTCTTTTTCTCCTTTCTTTTCCATTCCTCTCACGAGCCCGCACCATTTCCGTCTCCTTCCTTCCCTTCTCCGACCCGTGCCACAAACGACGCCAGTCCGTGCCTTGTCGTCTCTTCCAACGCGATGGGCGGCCAACACGACGCGAGTGGGAAAGAGGATAAAGGGAGGCTGAGGCGTGCGAAGAGAGGAGAAGGTGACCGATAGGGGAGAAAAGAAAGAGGAGTGGGCGCAATCGAGGAGGTGGTGTGAGTCGCTCGTGGTGTTCCACCGATGCGAGGAGGCTTGCCTGATTGTGGTAAGGGTCGTCGGAGGGCTGAGCCAGGTACGCGACCCCTTCCCTTCCCACCATTTAGTGTTTTGTTAAGAGTAGGTTAATGGCATGAAGAATCAAGATAATGCATGAAAAATTGTGGAAAAATCATGAATGAGTAGGAATGTGTTGTATAGCATGAGAATATAGATATCATGCAGTTAGGATTGGTATTTGTGGGGGAAAACACATTTTGGGGTTGAAGGCTATAGTAGCCGTTCTTGAGCCCCTTCCCCTTATGATTTTCGTATGAACTGTGTGGTGGATGGAATCATGAATGGTTTGAGGGGTTTTGAAGTAGACTCAAGGGTCTACACCCCATGATTTACTTGTAATTTATGATGGATGTTTGGGGGGTCCGATCGAGACTCCCACCTTGGGCGATTTCCGCCATTCAGAACAGGAGAGGTGCCCTGGTTTCGGCGATTCGGCATACCGAATCTCTGTTAGTTTAGCCAGATACCTAATATCGGCAGACCGAAAACACCCGATCGATCGATTCCGGGATTTTCGGTATACCGAAAATATTCGGTATACAGAACTAGGGATCTTCGGTATACCGATCTGGAGATTCGGTCTGTCAATTTTGCCCTGAACCTGGTATGTATTGATGTGGTTTTAAATGAATGGAAAAAAAAATGGTTTTAAAGGCATGATGAGCTTATGTGAATGATGTTTCCCCATGTATTGACATGGAGGAATGTGGAACCCAAACAATGGATTTGGGTGTGGTTTTGGGGTTTTAGACCCTATAAATGATTGAAAAGATGGTTTTATGTGGTTTTGGGCATGAGACCCAATTTATGATTGTAAAGCATGGTTTTCATGATTTGAGTTAGGACCCCAGTGGAGGGTCGAGTGTTGCAAGGAGACAGAGTCTTGCAACGAAAAAAATGGAATGAAATGGAAATGGTTTTGAAAGAAAATTCAAAGAGTTTTGAAATGGAATACTAATAATGTGGTTGCCGAGCTCAAAGCGGTGTAGGCTGAGCCTAGGTTTTCATACCTAGTTGTTCGGGTCACAGAGCTCGTAGTGGTGTAGGCTGAGCCTGGGCTTTTGAGCCTAGTTGTTCGGGTCACTGACGGTGTAGGCTGAGCCTGGGGCATTGGACCTAGTTGTTTGGGTCACCGACTAGGGCGTTAGACAGAGACGTATCCCCGTGCACATATGAGAAATGAAATTGAGGTCTATTGGCCGAGGTGGTGACAGCCCACATGGGGAATCTCACCGTGGCAGTGCAGGAAGGCAGGGGAAGGATGTCCTCGCCTACTGCTTGTGTGCCTGGTTACCCCTGATCAAGGTAACATCAGTAAAGGAAAGTGGAAATGAAAAATGGAAAAGAAATGTGATTTGGTCAGGATTGGATTGATGAAATAGTCCTAAAAATCCTGAAATGAAATAATGATGATGTTTTACCAGTTGCCAACCTGTATTTATGATTTGGTTTTAAGCCCGTGAGGCACTGTGTTTTAGGCTAGATCTGGTCAGAGATGTGGATTTGAAAATGTGATTTTGGGAAGAGATCCCAAGTGTTGAAAGATATGTTTTGGAAAATGAAATCCAAATGTCTTAAAAGAAAATGCAACGGTGTGGTTTTGAAAGAAAAAAGTGGTTTTGGAAGGAATTTCCAAATGTTTTGAGAAAAGAAAAGGAAACATGGCTTTTGAAAAAGCTTGGATTTGGGATTGAATTCCCAAAGTGATTTTCCAGTAAAAGAAAAGAGTATTTCCAAAAAAAAAAAAAAACCAAATGTTGAAAAATAAAGAAATGAGTTTTTATGGTTTTGCCGAGATTTTTGTGGTTTGTGTGTTTGGGGCGCTGTAACCATGTCGGGCGAGAGCCTCGTGCTTGGCGTGAAAGGCCAAATGCGTGAGGTTCGGCAAGGTCACGGCAAAACAATAAAAAGGAAATGATAAAAATGCAGGAGTCACCACCTATTCTATTTTAAAACAAGAGACGAGGAAAACCATTTCAAAATACTAAAATCTTGCAATAAAACCAATGGAAAAGGTCTTCATAAACCAGAAATGGGCAAAGATCCCTGTTACGCATGAGAAAGGTATTAGGCACCCTCGTGTGCCCGAAAAATCGATCTTTTAATGGGTTTCGCATTTACTTATATGGAATGTCGGCTTTTCAACCTTTTCTGTACGCCCGAGGGCGATATGCAATGCAATACTATATGTAAGTGGTGCCCTATGCTAAACATGGGTGCCTGGGTTGTAGGGTGTGTCCTAATGCTCAGAAAGGTCACCAGTGCGGTGAGTCAAGCACCGGTGCAAGGATGTTGTACAAATATGATCAAAGATCTAACAACACCGAGTGATTTTCATCCTCACTTTACTATATGCAAAACATGAGCTATCATGCATAAAAATGGCTGAAAACAGAGTGGAGTTATCTTGATATATCCAAGAGGACACTCAAAGAAAACCAAAGGAAGATCAGATCGGAAAACATGCTAAACACCATGCCAAGAGCTAGTGTGTGCAGTGGAAAACAGGCAGGTGCGCTTGTGTGGTGCTCCAGACTGGTGCGCTAGTCAGGTGCGCCACCGATGTGCTCTACTGATGTGCCAGAAAGGTGTGCTAGAGAAAATCATAGATCAGACAGTAAACCAGCCTAATGCCATGCAATATAAAATCCTGTAAACTCACAAACTCATCATAAAATGAATCATGAGTATCTAACAAAACCTAGCATGAAAACACAATATGGGTCTTGTGCTCAAGGGCTATATGCCTCACACAAGACCACACCACCCTTATGCTAAATAAAATCAATAAGCTTCAGCCATGCTATCAAGATCTGGATCATGGATTGTTGCATAAGAACTTCCCAAACAGGAGTTCATGGGGCAATCAGTTCACCAGATTACAGCAACAGGCTGAACATGCAAGATGCAAAAGTCCTATAAACAGTGCTATATTAGGCTAAAATCATGCATACAAAGACATGACATATCAAAGAATAAACACCAAAAGCATCAAGTCCAAAACACCCGGAAAAGCATGCAAATCATGGTGCAAAGTTGGTGGTTTTCTCTCTGACCAGGCTGGTGCACCAGGATGGTGCGCTAGGATGGTGCTCTGGCTAGGTGCGCCATCTTGGTGCTCCAATATGGTGCACCCAAGAAATTCTGAATCAGACCGCGGTCTGATCTCAGAATCTTGGCCAGATGCAGCAGATGAATATGGTTAACTCTATCCAGATTAAGTATTTAGATGCTAGAGAACTCAAATATGATGAATAAGCAAGCATGAAAACCCTTTTATTATTTCTCCTTAAATCACATATTCATGGATTACATGGGCTGCAACTACTGTTAGTGGATTTTAAGGATCATGCAATGATTTAATTGGCTTAGCAACCATGCAGAAATGATGAACATGTTGAGAGGATGATTTATAGTTCAGTTCATAGCTAGTATTTGCATGGAATCATGATTCAGTATATAAAAACAGTGACCACATGTTGCAGAAATAATCATGACATAGAAACATTATGAAACACAAGTAGGAGCATCCAACTTATCATAAAAGACACAAAAAACTATCACTAATAGATTATACATCCAGTTAGTTGCATGTTTTATTCAGTTTATTATCTAGAGTTTATATAAAGTGATAAGTAGAGATCCTACCTTGCCTAGGATGTTTCCTCCTTGAATGGCTCAAGATAATACTTCTTGTTGCTTTGGATCAGCTAGGATGCAAGAAAATCCTCTAGATACGAGAGTAGGTTGCTGAGAGTAGGTGAGTGGCTTAACCAAGAGATGGTAGGTAGCTCAGCCAAGAGAGATGAGTTGCCACGTGAGCCAAAAGGGCTGCTAATGGATGACTTTTTATAGAATCTCAACAAGGTTACTCCAATGGGATGCAAATAGCCTCGAAAACGAACAGCCTTGCGTAGATTCGCAAGGAATATCCCCAAGCGAGGGTTACAAGCATAGAAGATGGAAAGCCAGCAGCCAGCACCCTGAAAAGTGGTTGTGTGCCAGCTTGGTGTGCCAAGATGGGGTGCCAGAAAGGTGCGCCATCTTGGTGCTCTAACTTAGTACGCCACTGTGGTGCTCCTGCTGGATGCTCCAATCTAGTGCTCCACATTGGTGCTCTCCACTAGCTGCCTGAATTACTAATTGGGCCACGGGCTTACTATAGGCTTGTGGTAGGTTTGTGCAATGATCTCTGGCTAATGTCAAATAGGGTTTAAAAGTGGTTAAGCTTACTGCATCCAAAGCAACATCTTCAAAGTGTTTATCTATGAGCCACTTCAAAATCGGGGTGTCTACAGGCACATACTGTGTGACTTAGATGTCACTCACGCATGCTTATTTTGGTTTTCAGGTGCAGACCGCGTGCAGCCGAGTTCTGGTGCAGGAGTTGGAGCTTCTAGCTGCACATTGATCCTGGAGGCGAGCCTTAGTTACAGTTATTTGATGTTTCTGTAATTAGTGTAGTTATGCTTGATACTGTGTTTGGTAGCGTACCCGGGATCGGGGCGTTACATTAAGCATATGATTTAAGTTATGGTCCCCCTAAAAGAAATTATATTCATATATCACAAGTGTGCCATTGTGATTTTTGATATTTATTTTCATTAAGGTCATTTCAAAAAAAAATATTCAAGGAACCATCAAAATTAACTTTTAGTAGATACCAAATTGTTGAATTCAATTGTTAAATTATTATTATTATTTTTATTAGGAAGATACCAATTGTTGAAATTTATGAATTAATTAAACTCCCCCTATCAACAAGCATGGATGATAACATATTTTCAATAAAGCTCCCCCTTGATCCAAGCATGGGTAAAAACAATCCATATTCAACAAGTATAGAAAAGGATGAATCATTTAAAGCATTGGCATACTTTAAATACTAATTTCAATATCATTATGAGTATATGATTTTTCTAATTTTCATCATGAGCAAAAAGGATATGACAATGTATAACATGATCAAAATAAGATATTATAAGTTATGTCAATCAAGTCAATTTATGCATATATTTGTAGTTTAAAGATCCAAATGAATGGTCAAGATATTGTAATATTCAATGTAAGAACAAACCATGGGTTAAATTTATTTTTTTTAAATCATTAATTAAAATTGCTAGAATTTATCTGTCAAAACAATCGGTCGACCGATATATTTCGGTAGACCGAAACAATAACAATCGGTTAACCGTTTAAAAAACGGTATACCGAATCAGGGAATATTTCAGAATACATTTTTTTTAATTAAATGTCATATAAAATCATTGTGCAATTATATCCAAATGATTTTAGCTAACCAATATTATTCAATGAAAAACTTTATAAACACTTAACCATGCTTTTCAATGGGATTTATCAATATTTTTCAATTAAGTATAGTCCCATGTCCCTTTTGTTCCTTGAAGAGATCAAGTACCTCCATTAAGGAGGGATTTTGGTATCCACTTTATTTTAGGTACAAAATTTATTTT
>JAMKQA010011320.1:0-11664 GCA_024699735.1 Posidonia australis
AAAGCAACAACTGGAAAGCTCATCCATGGGTCACCTCAAAATCGGGGTGTCTACAGATGCCCCTCCCTGAGCGAGGTCGAGGGACGAAGGGAACCAAGACCGATGCTCAGGGTTGACAAGATACCCCCATTTTGAGGTTACAGAATGATGGTGTTTGCTGTAGGCAGTAAGTCACTTATCCGGCGGATGCACCGAAAGTCATGACTTGTTGCCAAATGCAAATGCAAATGCATGCAACTACTGATCTAAATGTTGGGGATGTGATGTTAATGCGAGATGCCAATGCAAGAGCCGATGCGAAGCTGATGCTAATGCTGAAAACACAAGGCAGAGATAAAGAGAACTCTGCCAGCAGAAGAAAACACTGGCAAGAAAATGATAAGTTGTCGGACTCATCAGCTGGATTATGAGGTTATCAACCCGAGAGACGGGATATGACAAGCTAACCAAGTCTTGTCAACCCGACCACCTGACAGCGTGACGGATGTCAACCGAGAAGTTGGGGACACCAGCCCAAGAAAAAGGGGGGGCGTGACAAATAGATTATTTGTCAAGCAAAATAGGGCCCGGTCCACACGGACCAAGGGCGAACAAAGAGATTTCGCGCCCGTGAAAAATAAAAAAAGGAAAAACAAAAGGACCTTGACCGCCCGGCCAGAGGGTCAAACAACTTGATTCCGCGCCCGCGAAAATCCAGAAGAGAAAAGAAACAAAGAGGACCTTGACCGCCCGGTCAGAGGGTCAAGCAACTAGATTTCCTGCCCGGGGAAATCCGAGGAAAAGGTTAGGACCTTGACCATCTGGTCAAAAGGTCGAGCCAC
Source organism: Posidonia australis (assembly GCA_024699735.1). Lineage (NCBI taxonomy): Eukaryota > Viridiplantae > Streptophyta > Magnoliopsida > Alismatales > Posidoniaceae > Posidonia > Posidonia australis. The sequence continues at coordinate 822 of JAMKQA010011320.1, forward strand.
AGGATTTCCTGCCCAAGGAAATCCAAGAAAGGGGCTAGGACCTTGACCATCTGGTCAAAAGGTCGAGCCACGGGATTTCCTTCCCAAGGAAATCCGAGAAAGTGGGTAGGACCCTGACCATTTGGTCAAAAGGTCGAGCCATGGGATTTCCTGCCCAAGGAAATCCGAGAAAGGGGCTAGGACCCTGACCATCTGGTCAAAAGGTCGAGCCACGGGATTTCCTGTCCAAGGAAATCCGAGAAAGGGGCTAGGACACTGACCATCCGGTCAAAAGGTCGAGCCACGGGATTTCCTGCCCAAGGAAATCCGAGAAAAGGGCTAGGACCCTGATCATCCGGTCAAAAGATCGAGCCACGGGATTTTCTACCCAAGGAAATCCGAGAAACCAAGGACTTTAACCGCCCGGTCAAAGTCACGGAGCTGGATTTCGCGCCCGTGAAAATCCAAGGGGAAAAGGACCTTGACCGCCTAGTCAAGATCAGCAAGCTGGATTCCGCACCCGCGAAAATCCAATGGGGCAAAGGACCTTGACCGCCCGGTCAAGATCAGCAAGCTGGATTCCGCGCCTGCGGAAATCAAAAAGAGGCAAAGGACCTTGACCGCCCGGTCAAGATCAGCAAGCTGCATTCCGCGCCTGCGGAAATCCAAAGGCGCAAAGGACTTTGACCGCCCGGTCAAGATCAGCAAGCTAAATTCCGCGCCCGCGGAAATCCAAGGGGGCAAAGGACCTTGACCGCTCGGTCAAGATCAGCAGCTGGATTCCGCGTCCGTGGAAATCCAAAGGGGCAAAGGACCTTGACTGCCCGGTCAAGATCAGCAAGCTGGATTCCGCGCCTACAGAAATCCAAAGGGGTAAAGGACCTTGACCGCTCGGTCAAGATCTGCAAGCTGGATTCCGCGCCTGCGGAAATCCAAAGGGGCAAAGGACCTTGACTACCCGGTCAAGATCAGCAAGCTGGATTCTGCGCCTGCAAAAATCCAAAGGGGCAAAGGACCTTGACCGCCCGGTTAAGATCAGCAAGCTGGATTCCGCGCCTGCAGAAATCCAAAGGGGCAAAGGACCTAAATCGCTCGGTCAAGATCAGCAAGCTGGATTCCACGCCCGCAGAAATCCAAAGGGGCAAAGGACCTTGACCGCCCGGTCAAGATCAGCAAGCTGGATTCCGCGCCTGTGGAAATCCAAAGGGGCAAAGGACCTTGATCGCCCAGTCAAGATCAGCAAGCTAAATTCCGCGCCTGCGGAAATCCAAAGGGGCAAAGGACCTTGACTGCCCGGTCATGATCAGTAAGCTGGATTCCACGCCCACGAAAATCCAAAAGGGGCAAACGACATTGACCGCCCGGTCAAAGTCGAGCAAGCTGGATTCCACACCCGCGAAAATCCAAAAGGGGACAGAAGGGTCTCATCCTCTCAGGAGGAGATCCCGAAAAACAAAGCGATGACCCCAGGATTATCCCCCAGGAAGGAACTGCAATATGCTGATTGTCGAGGTTGCGGTGCGGAGACTGGCACTCTTGTCGAGATGCATGTTCAAATCTCTTGTTTGTTGTGATTCTCAATATTGCTTGCAAAAGGTGAGGACTTATGTAAAAATATCCACAACTTTGGGGCTTTACTGTAAACTGTCCAACCATGACTGTCTTTAATTGCTATACTGCCATTGTGCTGCGACATTTGAGATTCTGTTGCATATCAACAAATGTCTACTTTAAATTAGACCTCCCACGTCCCTTGTGGGCTGAATTGCAAATGTGCGAAACATAGGGGGTTTTCTGCAAATTACCCCATGTGGTGCATTTGGTGGGCCACATGCTTGACACCGTACATCCTGCTCTTGGTGCATAAGCTGTGAGAAGCTAGGGACTGAAACGCAATGGTCACGGCCATTTTGCATTCTGAACCCTGACTTATTTCACACGTGGGTCCCACTGAATAACTACCATAACTGCCAAGAAATATTTTCATTTCTCTCTGCTGCTTGGAACTGCAAGGGGCTGCTGCTTGGTTATTCATGTTTTTGCTGTTTCGATTTCATATCCCAAAAACAACATGCATAAAGTTTTTTCCTTTTTTAAGTCTCTTATTCCTTCTCTTATAAGACGAGCCTCTTCCTCTTCTTCATTCTCCCTCTCCACACGAAAACCAATTCTTCCCCTCTCCTTTCTTCATCTCCTCTCCCATTCACGGCGGCGAAGTGCAGGAGGTGCGCTGACGAAGTGCTCCCGACTGGTGCGGGCATCCGACGCGTCGACGTGGTGCGGTGGGGCAGTGGTCGGACGACTGCGGTTGATCGACGGCGGTATGACTAGCGGTGGCATGGATCAGACACTCCAAGACTGGTTGGACCGAGGATCGCCGGCGGAGGTAACCTCTCTTCCTCTCTTGATCTTGCTTTGTGTGCTTGCATTTCCCTCTGTTTCGGGTGGTCGACGACTGGACAAAGCTCCGACGGGCTGTGCGAGTGGCGGGCCAGAATGACAACTCGGTGATGGTTGCGGGCTGGAGTAACGATGTGGGTCGCTGGGCTTGGTGGATTGGCTGTGGGTCGGCCGTGAGGTTGCGAGGATGCTGGTTGGTACACTGGATTCCGGTGATGGTGGGTCGGTTATGGAAGGCTGTGAAGAAGGTGGTGGTGGCCGTGGGTTAGCCTGCAGTTGCAGTTGGAGGTCACGGCTGGGTTCTGGTGGATTGGCCGTAGCGGTTTGAGTGGTAGGCTTGGTTGCCGACGGTGCTCCAACGAGCAGGGGCTATGGCCTGTGGTTGCAGTTGGAGGGGGCGGTTGTTTGCTGAATTTTCGGTGCAAGAGTATGGTTTCTCTTGTTTTATTTCTTAGCAGTGGGAGTTCAAGGCTTGGGTGCAAAAAGGTTTTGCTGTACATTGACTGAATGCCATGCTGCTCTCCATTTTCTGACTTTAATCATCAGATTGGCCACTTTATATCATTCAACTGCTGAACCATGCTTGAAGAACGATAATATAAAATATTGCCCCATAGACTACACATCTCCACGTAACACTGAACTACAACTGTACGCCTGTTTAGATTTGCATTTCTGCCGCCACATGCCATAGTACTTTATTTAAATGCTATGCCCTTTGCTATTATGCCAGTGAATGTAATGCCACATTTGACTTTGACATATTCTGCATTCGTCATGCCTACTGCTGCCGTTTAACTCTTGGTTCGGCTTTTTCCTTTCCGTAGGATGACTCAGTTCCCGAGGCGGGGACCCCACAATCCTCGCGGGACATGCCTTCTAGCTCCTGTTCCCGGCGGCGAGGTAGCTCCTCGAGGTCACGAGCCTCTAGTAGCTCAACTCCTGTTGTTCCCATTGAGGTAAACCAAAAACTGAATAGCAAATGCGTATTTAAATCTGGATTTTTCTGACAAATGCATTCTCAAGAGTCTGGGAATTTTGAGGGCCGGTTGCTGAGCGACCGTCATATCTACGAGAGTCCCGAATTTGGGGTAATCTTCTCGCTTTGACGTACTTTAATTGCAATCTGCTTTTGACTTGGCTTTAACTTTATTCTTGACATTTCAGGAAGGGGACGCAAGTCGGATTATGCAGTGCCATTGGGGCCCGATGCTCGATCATTTCCATCATTTGCCCGACTTTCTGCAGGACTTCCTCCTCCACTGGTCTCCATTTGGAGGTTTAATCTGAATACCCATCATACATGGTCATTACAACTTCTTCAGAGCCCTGGTAGAGAGATGGAGGTTTGAGACGCACACCTTCCATTTTCCATTCGGTGAGCTGACTGTCTTGCCTGATCAGTGGGCCCTGCTGACGGGCCTTCCTTTCGGTGACGAGCCGATTATAGGTGAGACCACTCACGGCTTCCACCTTGTGCCTGCACATCTGGGCCGTGTCCCTCCTAAGCCACCTAGGGGGAAACATATGATCACCGTGGGGTGGTTGAGAGAATGGGACAAATTCTGGCCTAACCCTGAGCCTGATAGTGAGGAAGCAGATTTTGTACTAAGGCACTTTCTGCTGGAGCTGCTAGCCATGATCTTTTGTGATTCGTCGGCCTACTGTATCCATGCTGACTGGATTGCGTATTTGACCAACCTGGAGCATCTGGATCATTATGATTGGGCCGGTGCTAGTTATACCTAGTTGATCTGTGGGGTCGACAATGTGGTCAAGCTTGGGCGCTGTTCTTATGTGGGGTTATACCCTCTGTTGACTGTAAGTATTTGCTTCCATTACTTTACAAAACAAATTTCCTTTATGCTTAATATTTGATAAACTGACTTGTGCTTGTATTTGTAGTACTGGATTATGGAGCACATCACCAGAGGGCATAGCTTTGGCCGCCTGCAGGACGAGCTCCTACCCCTTCCCCGCCAGTGGGTCGAGCCTGACCACCGGGCTGCTGCTGGGGTTTTTAGCTATGAGTCCTACCGGTATTTGCTGGACCTGGTAGAGCTCGAGGATGTAAGTCTCTTCTGCCATTAGACTTTAACTTTGCATGCCTGTTTTACTTTCTTTGCTTACAATTCCCTATTTCTATAACAGGTTCACCTACACCCATTTGCTCGATATGATGGCTTCGACTGGGCTCCCTTGAACTCCGGCCGTGTTCTTAGGGACAAGCAAGTGAAATTCTATTGTATGAAGAAGTCGGCTTACTACCTTCCAGGGCGTGTACGACATCAATTCTTGGATGGATTTTGCATTCCTGCCCCTCCTCCTGCTGATATGGATCACCCGGCTACAACTCATTCGGTTGCGAGAAGCCAGCATGCAGCTGCCATAGCTTCCCAGAACAGGCACGTTCTTCGGGAAGTCAACTATACAAACTACCTTGCTTGGTACAGGCGTGTGGGAAAGCCGTACCTATTCGAGGAGGCAGTGCGGGATAGCCAGTGCGGGATGTGGTATGCATCTAACTGGGCCCAGGTACATGATTTCCACTTCTGCTTTATATTGCTATCATGTGAATTATGAAAGTCTGACATTCGTTATAATCCATAGGACTTCGAAGAACAATTTGGCGCCTTCTATGCTAATATTCGCCAAAAGAGGGTAAAACTCTTACTTTGTAACCTACCATCTCGACTGTATCTGACATATCTGTTATTTTGCAGGAACTGCGCTGGCGCAACATCATCCGGGTATGTTTCTCTTTTCTGCTCTTGCTATCACTTTTTAAAATTCTTATTGCTAACATAAGTTTGATTTTGCAGCAAGACTTTCCTACTCAGGGAGTGAATGTAGCCAGCAGTGGGGATTTTACCATGGAGGCGTCTGAGGAGGACCATTCAAACACCGAGGTTACCCAGGCAGTTTGCGACTCTGCTCCTCGCTCCCAGGCTGCTGCAGCTGCTCAGTGGTCGCGCCGAATCACTCGACGAGGCGCCCGACTCTTGGCCGAATACTTCCAAAAGGCGGCATCTGACGAGGAAGATTCAGACAAAGAGTAGCTTTTACTTATAGTTTTTTTGGAAGCTCTGAAATAACACTGGACATTGTCACCTCTTCTGAAAATTTATAAGAAAATTTCTGATTCTGCGATGTGCCCCTCGGGGTTTTGTGTATGTGCAAGTTGTATGCAAAATATTTTGTGCAGGATTAAACAAATGGCGCTGATTTTGGCAATGTCCATATTTAGAGGAGGTATTGCTGAAATTCTGCAGCTATTCCAGGCGCCAACTAGGTGCGCCGCCTCTGTGCGCCGCCTAGGTGTGCCTCCAAAAATGGCGAGTTTTGTTTTCCTTTTTTGCTGAAACCCTTTTTGTTCTTCTATATAAGCTCGCACTCTGCGAGAAACACCGCCGTCTTTTCTGAAAAAACACGGCGGCAAACCTTGCTTTTTGCTTTTTGCTTTTTTGCTCACTTTCTGATCTTTCTGGGCACGGATTCTATACTACCATGGTAAGAGCTACTGTATACATGCATTTTCTGTTGCTTTCCTATTGCTTTCTTGCAGATTTGCTTTGCATTTTAATATATCACTTTCATGGCAAAAAAGCTTCGGAACATGCTTCTTGATTTTGCAAATGCTTTTTGTATTATATTCTGCTAGATTGCTTTGCTTGTCCCACGTTAATGTCAAGTTCTGTCTTTTTACTGCCATATTTGGTTCAAATCTGTGCCTGTAGAGTTATCCTACCATGGTGACCTCTAAGCACTGCTCTGATGCTTTACTTGGCTGGATCGACGCCTTAACAGCTGATGATCGGAAGCAACTCCGGATCTGGGGTATTTCCTCCTCCCTCCTAAGTATAGTTAAGGTGGAGGTTAATTGGCATTTGCTGTGTGCCGTGGCTCGATTTTGGAAGCCAGCCCTGCATGTTTTCCGCTTTGGGCAAGTGGAGATGACTTTAACTTTGGAGGAAGTCAGACGGATCTGTGGTCTGTCACCGTTCATGTCCCCTCCAGTGTTTACCTGCCATGACAGTTACGTACATGTCGTGAGCCGACTCACATGTATTGCCAGAGATGTCTGTGAGGAGAAACTCATCTGCCGAGATGGACCTACACCCATGGTGTGCCTAGTCCATTTTGATGCGATAATTGGTGCCCACTCTTCCATGGGTACCCTGTGGCTTTATTGCTTTGTGCTGCATTTCCTTGGGGAGCTGATCTTTAGTCATGGTTGGACGACTGTTGCTATCGAGGTGGCAGAAATAGCCTGGGCGGTAGGTATTCGCCAGATTGACTTAGCCCCTATCCTTCTTGCTGAAACCTATGTTGGTTTGGATTGAGCGTTGAAGCGCTCCCGCCATTTTCATGGGTGTGGTGCCCTAGTGCAGGTAAGCAAATCATTGACATTTAATTATTCTGTTGTGTTCTTATTAACTATGATTCTATTTTTTTGCCAGGTTTGGTTTGCTGCCCACATGGGAATGAAGATTTTGCGCCCTCGGCCTTCTGCTTTTGAAGCCTATAGTCGTACTCATCATTCAAGGACACTCCCAGGGGTACAAGAGCTGTGTGACAAACTGCAGAATCTTGATGAGGACTCCGTGACATGGTGCATTATATCCTCGGCGTCCAGGACCTTTACTGCCTTCTTCAATGCCACAGACATGCGACTCGTGGTTCTTCCTGGATTCTCTAGAGGCATGGAGTATCACCCCGTCCGGGTCCTTCGCCAGTTCGGCTTCTACCAAGACTCTATTGAGCAAAGCCCTTGCCCTGACCGATATAAAAGGTATGCTGTTGGCTCAAATGCATCTACTTTTGAGTTGGCCCGACAAATGCGTGCTGGCATCAAGTCCTCCGATCTTGCCATTATTAAAGGCTCTGGCTGTACAGTGGAATATGAGGCTGAGATAAGGGAGACATGGCCCTTAAGCGAGATTCCACCTAGTGGCACTAGTTTCACGGGGGCTAGCAGTTCAAAGAGGCCCCGAGCTGATTAGCAATATTTGTATCCATGCTAGACCATAATAAAATTGTTGGCACTGATGTCACTTTGCATTGCTTATACTTGTTCATGTAAGTCCACAACTGCTTCTAAGATCAATTAATTGGCATGTCCCTGGTTTCAAATCCTTCCACTTTAAAGAAGTGACTAACATGCCCCTAGCCGAATGCTTATATGCCCATACTACGACTCATAAGGCAACTGACATGCCCCTGGCCGGAATGCGAACAAAATGCCTTACAGAATAAATGCAAATATGCTTGACTGAAACTAGGATGCGCGCTAGCCAAATGCTTACACGACTCATAAGGCAGCTGACATGCCCCTGGTTGAAATATGACCAAATCGCTTTGCAAAGTAAATGCAATTATACTTAAACTAAATGTTGTGCAAAAGATGCAAATGCAAAGAAATGGTTAATTGATATATTGGTGCCCTCAGCACCAAGGAAGTCTGTTTTGCCTGCGGTAGTAGGTGATACTGCCCTCAACTCATGTGGCACTAACCTAGGCACTTAGGTTTATTTGTGGCTCTCCTTCAGATTCATGGACACTCCAAGACTAGAAGGACCAAGGATGCTTTGGGATGCAAGGGAGTGCTCCAGAAAATGAGAATATGCTGCTAGAAAAAGGATATAGCTTGCTCAAGATGCTTGCTCAGATCAGGATTTGCTGAACTCAAGGTTTCTAACCTCTTCTAATGGTTGCCTATGGGTGTCCTTATATAGGATTTTCTCATGGGTAACTCCTTGGAATGCAAGGAGCCTCGTAGACGAAAATCCTGGAAGATTCCAAGGCATATTCGTTGCTAGAGGTAACAGCCATGGGAGGTGGAAAGCCAGCAGCCTGCAGCCTGCGAAATGGCTGGGCGCCTGGGATGTGCACCTGCTATGTGCGCCACCTACGTGTGCCAGGTAGGTGTGCTAGCTAGGTGTGCCAGGGAGGTGTGCTAGCTAGGTGTGCCAGGTAAGTGTGCTAGCTAGGTGTGCTTGCTAGATGCTCTCTCCTACCTATCTGGAGTTCTAGTTGGGCTGCGGGCTTGCTATGGGTTTAGGGTTGGTTCAAGGGTTAGCCACATCTAAAGCAACAACTGGAAAGTTCATCCATGGGTCACCTCAAAATCCGGGTGTCTATACTTATATCCAAGGGTTGACTCTTTCCCCATTAGGGCTGATAACCCTAACTATCTGGCGATAGGTCCGTCAACTCATCATAGGCAGGTAACCTTATGCGCTCAAGCAGTGAACATGTTGGCTGCATCTAGCAATCCCTTGTGTACAATTTCAGAGTAGCTGTAGACATATGACTCAGTAGTCGGCAGCAATTTATGTCTTCCATCTGCATTGAACTGTATGAAAATATTGTGTGCCCAGAATAAAGTGATATGTCATGCTGAATACCCTCTTAATAATGTTCTGCAGACTTGAGTCCAGAAAAGCTGCAACTCCCTCACCAGTTATGGGCTTCCCTACGATGGTCGTGCCATTGAGATGCTCAGAGGTCCTCGAGCATGAATCAGAAAGTTGACAAGTGATGATCGTGACAAGCTACGGACTTGGGGGATCTCCACGAAATTCTTAGACATTGCAAATGTGGAGGTCTCCCGTTACTTCCTATGCGTAGCAGCCCGGTTTTGGAAACCTACAACCCACACATTCCGATTCGGAAAGATTGAGCTGACCACCACTTTGGAAGAGGTCCGTCGGGTGTGCTCTCTGCCAAAGTTCCTGGGGGCCATGGTGTTTATGCGGCGAGATGGATATTCTTCTGTGCTAGGTGAGCTGACTAGCCTGTCGACTGGTGACTATGGTCGTCAACTGGTCTATACTGGTGGACAATCTCCTATGCTGCAACTGACTTATTTTGACAAGGTGCCCGATAGGCGAGCCTCCTTGGGTGATGAGCTGTGGCTGAGAGGCTTCGTCGTCCGCTTCTTAGGCTCTGGCAGCGGCAGAACGACGAGGGAGGCTTTGGAGGTCTTCGAGGAAGCTTCTCAGAGGGTTGGGGCAGGTCTGGAAAGGGCGTGGTGTTCTCCCCATCTTGTCGCCGGTGATGGGTTGCGGGTGACGTCGGCGGGGTGCTCGAGCGGCGGCTGCGAGGGTGCTTGGAGGTCCTCGGGGATGCTTCTGGAGGCTCGGGTGCGACGCGAGAGAGTCTGGAGTACGTGGGGAGGTCTTCGACGGCGTGCAGCAACGGCGGTGGCGACAACGAAGGCTCTCCGGAGCAAAGCGGATCCAGAGAGAAAGGAGGAGGAGGAGAGACCAGAAGAGAAGAGAGGGAGAGGAGGAGAGGGGAGAAAGGGGGAGGAGAGGCCCCCGAGGGGCCTCGCCGGAGTCCGCACGGCCTGGGGCACCGCTGGCGGGTGAACCCACCACCGGCAGAGTGCCGACGGCCAGCAAGAAGAAGGGGAGAACCCTCCGACGCGACCTAGGACGGACCTAAACACTACTGATCTACTGCAGATGAAAGAAAAAGATAGGAGAAGGGATTACCTGTCGTGGGCTGTCTTCTCTGGCGTGAAGGGTCGGGGACAAGCGGTTGGGGACGTCGCCGGTGGTGCTCTGGTTGTCGTTCTGGAGGCTACCAGGGGTCTTAGTTCGAGGAGGGGAAGCTCGGGCTTGGGTCTCCGTCGAGTCGTAGGTCTGAAGAGGGTTTTCTTTTCTTCTTCTTTTTTCTCTGTCGGCGGTGGGAGTTTTTGAACTCCGATGGGAGCTTCCTCCACCGTCGATCTCCACCTCCTGGGGCCTGCGTCGTTGGATGGAGCGCATGACGGAGAAGGAAAGTTCAGTGATCGCGGGGTTAAGGATTCAGCACCGAAAAAATCGAGAGTGATCGTCGGAGATGGCGCCAGAGATCGCAAATCGCCGACGGTGAGCTCACCGGAATTATTTTTGACATTTTGTAAAGTTTTGAATTGAATTCTTAAATGAAATAGTGTTGGGCTTATGGGCTTGGGTTTTGGGATTTTTGTTTTGATTTTATTTTTTGGAATTTGTTGGACTTTTTAGGGTTTTAATTTTAAGATTTTAATGGGGTCTCATGGGTTTAATTTAATTTCTTAATTTTGTGATTTAAGGTTTAATTAAGGTTTTAATTGGTTTATATTTGATTTTTTATGAATTTTTAAGGATTTCTTAAAATTTTGGTTTTAAGCTTTTAATTAGGGTTTTGAATTTTATTTCAGACTTTTTGTTTATGTTTTGATGATTTTAATTAAGTTTGTGATTAAGGTTTGATTAGCTGATTTTAATTAATTATTTTGGGAATTTGTAGGGATTTTAGGATTTTAATTTTAAGTTTTAATCAAAATTTTGTGAGTTAAATGTGATTATTAATTTTGGATTTTAAGGTTTTATTTTATTGATTTGAAATTAGGGTTTTGAGTTTTAATTAGGGTTTATTTAGGGATTTTGAGTTAATTAGGGTTTATTTATGGATTTTTGGATTAATTAGGGTT